>PVKS010001050.1:0-36288 GCA_004027875.1 Aplodontia rufa
ACTTTGCTCTTCTTTTTCACAATTGTCTTGTGTATTTGAGGTACTTGGAACCCCATAGAAATTGTAGGATGAAATTTTCCATTTTTGCAAATAATGCCATTGAGATTTTTAGCAGTTTCATTGAATCTGTATATCACTCAGGTAATATTGATATCTTAATAGTATTGAGTCTTGCAATCCATAAATATCGGCTATCTTTCCATCTATTTGTATCTTCTTTAATTTTGTTTGGTAACATTTTGTGATTTTTCAGTGAATGAGACTCCACCTCCTCAGTTAAGTTTATACCTAAGTGTTTGTTTTTTTTTTTTTCCTGATGCTACTGTAAATTTCCTTCTTGGGTGACTCACTTATATGCAGAAATGCAACTAATATTTGTATGCTGATTTTGTAGCATGCAATTTGCTGAATTCATTTATTTGTTCTGACAGAATTTTGTGGAACTTCAAGGGTTTTCTGCGTATAAGATTGTGTCATTAGTAGAAAGAGATAATTTTACTTCTTTCTTTTCAATTTGTATGTTTCTTTCTTTCTTTCTTTCTTTTTTTTTTCCTATTTGTTTTGAGCAGGAGTTCCAGTACTATACTGAACATAAGTAGTGAGAGTGGGCACTTTTGTCTTGATCTTAGAAGAAAAAAAATCTTTCAGTGGTTTATCACTGCATGTGATGTTGGTTGTGGGATATTTTAAATATACATCTTTAGTATGTTGAGGTAACTTTTTTTAAAAAAAAGTTCTGTTTGTTGATTTATTTCATTTTATTTATTTATTTTTATAAAGAGAGAGGGACAG
Source organism: Aplodontia rufa (assembly GCA_004027875.1). NCBI lineage: Eukaryota > Metazoa > Chordata > Mammalia > Rodentia > Aplodontiidae > Aplodontia > Aplodontia rufa. Next base: position 793 of record PVKS010001050.1, read on the forward strand.
TGAGAGAAAGAGAGAGAGACAGAGAGAGAAAGAGAATCAATTTTATTTAGCTTTTCATGTGGTTTTTGTTGCTCCAACACTTTGTTATGTACGTGGTGCTGGAGTTTGAACCCGTGGACCCCCGCAGGTAAGGCAAGTGCTGTAACCGCTGAGCCACCAATCTAGCCCCTGTTGATTTATTTTTAAATAATGAAAGGATGTTGGTTTTGTCAAATGGTTTTTCTAAATGAAAACGTGATTGACAGAAGTGCTGGGGAGTGATAGTGGTCAGATTACATTGTTACATTGCGTTGTGTGCATGTACAAACATGTAACAACAAATCCTATCATTATGTACAACTATAATGCACCAATAAAAAACAGTGAAAAGAAAAAATAAAATATTGCTATCAAAAAGTAAAACAAAACAAGAAAAACTATGACTGGTACTGGACATGGTGGCACACTCCTATAATCCCAGTGACTCAGGAGGCCAAGGCAGGAGGAGTGCAAGTTAGAGGCCAGACTCCGCAACTTAGTGAGGCCCTAAGCAACGTAGTGAGACCCTGTCTCAAAAAATAAAAAGGGCTGAAAAGGTGGCTCAGTACTAAAAACAAAAACAACCCCCAAACCAACCAAAACAAAAGAAAACAAAACACGCCCCACCCCATGATTGGCAAGGTCCCACAATCCCTTTCAAGGGCACATCCCCAATGACCTATGGATGTCCCACGGGGGCCCAACTTCCTAAAAGTCCACACGGCACTTCCCAATAACATTCCTCTGGAGACCAAACCTTTAACATAGGGACCTTTGATGGACACTACCCATATTCAAATGCTGAGCCATCTTTGAATTTCAGTAATATATTCTAGTTGGTCATGGTATAATTCTTGTAATGTACTCGAATTTTGTCAAAATTTTCCGGAGGAAATACTCATCAGGAACATTGGTCTATAGTTTTCTTGTACGGTCTTTAGCTTTGGTATAAAGGTAATGTTGGTCTCACAGAAAGAGTTTGGATTTCTTCTTACCTCTTAGATTTTTTATGAGTTAGGGATAAATTTTAATTGTTAAATGTTTGAGAGAATTTACCAGTGAAACTGTTTGGTACTGGGCTTTATGTTTTTAGGAGTTTTCATTGTTATTGCTTGGTGTTGTTAGGAGGATTTGGATTAGTAACACAATCTCTTTACTAGTTAGAGGTCCATTCAGATTTTCATTTTATTTGTGATTCAGTCTTGGTAGGTTGTGTTCCTAGGAATTTTCCCATTTTATCTATGTTATACAGTTTGTTGGTATACAATTGTCTATAGTATTTTCGTATAATCCTTTTTTATTTCTGTAAGATCAGTTGTAATAGCCCCTCTTTCATTTCTGATTTTATTTAAGGTCACTTTTTTGAGTTTAATTAGCTAATGGTTTAATAATTTGTTGATATTTTCAAAAAACAAATTTTTCATTTCATTGATTTTTTTCTATTGTTTCCTATTCATTATTTTATTTACCTCTGCTTAATCTTCTTTTCCTTTTTTTTTCTTGGGGAGGCATACTGGGATTTTAACCCGGGGGTGCTTTATCACTGAGCCAGCCCTTATTATTTTTCATTCTTTTCGATTTTGAGACAGGGGCTTACCAAGTTGCTGAGGCTGGCCTTGAACTTGTGATTCTCCTGTCTCAGCCTCCCCAAGTCATTGGGATTACAGGCACATGCCACCATGTCCAGCTAATCTTAATTTTCTCCATTCTACTAGCTTTCGGTGTAGTTTTGCTTTTTTTAAAGTTCTTTAAAGGTTCAGATGTTGATTTGACATCTTTCTTCTTTTCAACTTTACAGCTGTCGCATTTCCACTTTGTACCGCTTTTGGGGTACTCTGCAGCTTTGGGCACATTGTGTTTTTATTTATTTGTCTCAGAATATTTTCCTGGTAACTTTCTGAATTCTTCTTTGACCCTTTAGTTGTTTAAGAGTGTGGTGCTTAATTTCTACTATTTATGAATTTTCTAATTTTTCTTTTTCTTTTTTTTTTTTTAAGAGAGAAACAACTTTATTGAGTTTTTCACATGGCCTTAGTTGCTCCAACACTTAGTTGTGTACGTGGTGCTGGCGTTTGAACCCGGGTCCTCATGCTTCCAGGCAAGCACCAAAACTGCTGAGCCACCGCTCCAGCCCCTTCTAATTTTTCTTATGCTATTAATTTTTAGTTTCATTTCAATGTGCTTGGAAAAGACACTCTGTGTGATTTTAAATCCCAGTTCCACTATTTCTGAAGCATGTTACTTGACTACTGTAACCTGAATTTTCTCAATCTGTAGTTTGAATTAAATTACACTACAAGGTTGTTGCAAGGATTAAATGAAAATAACAATGTTCTTCATGTAGTAATTGTGTTGGAAACATAAAATATCACTGTGGTATCAGTACCAAATTATTTTATTTTTGCAGTAGTAAGGATTGAACCTAGGGCCTAGAATATATGAAGCAAACTCTCCACCACTGAGTTTTTCCTCCATCCTTGGAGTATGCATTATTGATATCAAATTATTATATATCTCAATAATCCACATATTGGTCTGTGATCCTCCCACACTAACTGGGTGTCCTACAGTTCAATTTAATTTGGACATTCCCACAGAACTGCCCTCACTTCCGAAGGCAGTTGCCAGTAACAAAATCTGAGGGCCTCTCATAGATCTGACTTACTGGCTCTAAGTTGAGGATTCTAAAAATCCCATGCTCAGGTTTGAAAATGTGCTAGAATGACCTACAGAACTCAGGAAAACACTGCTGACATTTACCAGTTTATTATAAAGAAAACAGTGAACATCCAGCTGAAGAGAAACATGGGGCTGGATGCAGAGGTGCATGTCTGTAATCCCAGTGACTCAGGAAGCTGAGATTGGAGGATCGTGAGTTCAAAGCCAGCCTCAGCAACTTAGTGAGGCCCTCCTTGAGTAACTGTGAGACCCTGTTTCAAAATAAAATATAAAAAAGGGCTAGGAATGTGGCTCACTGGTTAAGTGTTCCTGGGTTTAATACCTGGTACAAAAAAAAAAAAAAAAGATACACAGGGTTAGGTGTGGAAGAGTCCTAAGCATAGGAGCCTCTGTTCTAAGTTGGGGTGTGTGTCTTGTCTCTCCTCCTCTACTGAGCTACACTCCCAGCCTTTTTTTTATATTTATTTTGGAGCATTACAATTATGCAGAACAGTGGGATTCTATGCTATATTCATACATGCATGTAATTGGAGCAGTTTCATTCCTCAGTACCTTCCCTTTCTCTTCCTTCCTCCTTTTCCCTGATTCACTTACTCTACATTACTGATCTCCCATCTATTACTATTATTACTATTTTATTTATTTATTTTAAGAGGGGACAGTGAGAGAGAGAAAGAGAGAAGCAATTTTTATTTAGTTTTTCATGTGACTTTCATTCCTCAGGCACTTTGTTGTGTACGTGGTGCTGGGGTTTGAACTCTCGTACTTGCGTATGCCAGGCAGGTGCCGTAACCGCTGAGCCACCGCTCCAGCCCTATTATTATTACTTTAATTAATGCATTATCATCATATATATAAGCAGGAGCCATTGTTTGGTAATTTGCTTTTATCCTCGTTCTTAAAGCATATCTCATTGCAATTTTTTTTTCTTTTTGAATTTTGGTACTGGGGATTGAACTCAAGGGCGCTTACCCACTGAGCCACATCCTCACCCCCCCAACCCTCCTCTTTTATATTTTATTTTGAGACAGGGTCGGCTAAGTTGCGTAGAGCCTGGCTAAGATGCTGAGGCTGGCTTTGTTTTGGACTTGCTGTCCTCCTGCCTCAGCTTCCGGGAGCCATTGGGATTAGAGGCCTGGGACTCCAGTGTCTGGCCTAGTTGAGATGTTCTTACGTAATTGCAGAAAACAAATGCTTTATAATTTAAGGCCTAATGTGAAGTATTATTAAGCCTCAAACATGGGGCTGGAGGGGTGGTGCAGCGGTTTCGGCGCTTGCCTGGCAAGCATGAGGACCCAGGTTCAAACCCCAGCACCATGTACACAACTAAGGCCATGTGAGAAACGAAATAAAGTTGTTTCTCTCTGTCTCTCTCACTAGCCCTCTCTCTTAAAAAAAAAAAGCCTCAAACACTTAATGTCTCAAATTGTTTATTATATTTCTGCAGATATATAATTGATCTTATGCTAATTATGCTTGGTTGAAGGTAAGAGTCATTCTGCAATCTTTTGTAAGATTAATAAACTTGCTAGAATATTTGAGCGTCTACTAAATGTCAGACATTATGATAACCACTAAGGTTCACAGTTTTTTAAATTTTATTTTAAAATGGGGATTGGATTAGGGGCACTTAACCACTGAGCCACACCCCCAGTTTTGTTTATTTGTTTTATTTTGAGACAGGGTCCCATTAAGTTGCTTAGGGCCTCGCTAAATTGCAGTGGCTGGGCTAGAACTTACAATCCTCTTCTCTCCCGAGTTGTTGGGATTACTGGTGTGCACCACCATGCCCCTCCACACACTTCTTAAAAAGCTTGATTAAGTGCATTATGGATCACTACTCTTTGGTATGGAAATAAAAGTCACGTTCTTTCTCTCAAGCAACAGAAATTTCATGAATTTACTTTCTCATTTTCAAGTTGTAGAGATGTCAAATACAAGAAATAAAGGGGGTAGGTAAATAATGCAATTTTGTTGCAATTCCAGAAGGCAGACCCGGTTCCAAAAGGAAGAAGTTACAAGAGAGGAGACGTCAACTCAGAACAAGCCCCTCAACCAAATATTAACGGTGAAAGCTGGTTTGAGCACTGAAATAGCTGATGTCAGGACCACTGCCTTGAATGTTAAAAAAAAAAAAAAGACTGACTCAGTGGAGGGACACACCTACTGTAACACATCACATCTTTCACCCTAGATTCCATATTTAGTGGTACGATTATGAATTCCTTAAACACGGCAAAGCTGGTGGCAACAGAGATCTTCCTGAATTCAAGGTGCCAGGCGGGTGTCAAGGTCGGGGTTCCGGGTCCTTGCTTTCTCCCCTAAGAGACTTGTCCTTGGAGGTGAAAACAGCAAATGCCAAAGGTGGGCGTTCCTTTCCTGGGAGGGTCTCGCCGAGACTCTCCGGAGGGACCGAGGAACTGCATTAAGGAAACGAAGAGTTTTCTCTTTCTCTGCAGGAACAGTGGCGGGGAGGTTCCGCCGCTCGCCAGGCATGCGCAAGTACACGGGTTCAAACCCCAGCACCCACGTACACAACAAAGTGCCAGAGCAACGAAAGCCATGTGAAAAACTTAATAAAAATTAATTCTTGGGGCTGGAGGGGTGGCTCAGCGATTATGGTGCTTGCCCAGCATGCGCAAGTACACAGGTTCAAACCCCAGCACCCACGTACACAACTAAGTGTCAGAGCAACCAAAGCCACGTGAAAAACTCAATAAAAATTAATCCTCTCTCCTCTCTGTCCCTCTCTCATTATTTAAAAAAAAAAAAAAGTTCTACTCTGGACCGCTTCCTCCTCCTGGCAAGGAACAGAGAAGCAGTGGGCAGGAGACGCTCGCAGAGGAGGTGCGCTCCCAGAATTGGGAAGCGGCCAGAGCAGTTGCCAGGACGGGCGATAAAGCCTGGAAAGGAAAGACGCCGCGGTGGGAAGGGCAGCGGACCGCGGGCGGGGGCTCGGGTCCGTCCGGGGCCAGGTGGGGCGCGCGGTGGACCGCGCGAGCCGGGAGCCGCGAGGCCGGCGCGCACGCATGCGCGGAGCTCAGAACCGAGTGGGGCGCGCGGCGGTCGCGGTCTGGGCGGGTAGCCCGGCCTCGCCCGCGCCGGCTGCAGCCGCTTCCGACCTAGCGCGGCGGTCTGGTTCACAGTCGTCCGCTCTAGGCCGCCCGGAGCCTGGCGGTCCGGCGAGCCCCGCTGAGGCCGCGACGCCCGCGTCAACCGCGGCTGCGACGGGCCTCGGGAGCGCGTGAGGCTCCGGGGTCGCGGCGGCGATTGGCCGGTCGCGGCGCCCGCTCCCATAATGCAGCGCATGGCGCGTCATTGAAGAGAGACCATGATGGCGGCGGCGCTGGGGCCCCCAGAAGTGATCGCTCAGCTGGAGAACGCGGCCAAAGTTCTGATGGTGAGGACGCTGGCCCCCTCCCCCCGGGACCCCGGCATCCGCAGGCCGCCGGCCGGCCCGGCAACGTCAGGCCGTGCGGCTCGCTGGGCCGTGGACCGGCAAGGGCCTCCAGGGAGCCTGGGAAGTGGAGGAGGAGGTGGCGGTGGCGTGGCGCAGGAGTCTCCATCCTACTTTCCTCCGGTCTTCGTCCCCCGTTTCTGGGACTGCCCCCGTTCCTTGGCCGCTCTGCTCCCGCGCTGGGTGTTGGAACGGAGTGGGGTAAAACAGAGGATTTCTTGTGCTTTACGCTTCACTGTGCCGGGCAGACTGGGTCTCAGAGCAAGGCGCCAGGGGGGAGTCGGGGACATTTGTGGGGTAGAGCGCGCGCCGCTGGTGGAGTTGGAGCCTGGAGGAACTGGAGGAAAGGATGGCACCGTCCAGGTGCTGTTGGGTGTACACCCTTGTTCCCTGCGTGCGTTCCGGTGTGCTAACGCCTTTCCCTGACATGCAGCCTCCTCTGGGGAAACCGCGCCCGGTAGACAGCACGTGGAAAGACCGGCAGGAGGGAGCTACAGGAATCTTTGGGACCAAGGTCATTGGGGCAAACTTGGTCCTGTACCGAGCTCCTTCTGGGTCGCTCTTAGGGAGAAATGAATCGTTGGTACTCTGACTTCATTCTTCTACCACCATAGTTTGATGAGGTTACTCAAGGAGTTTGAAGGCCAAGTCCAAGGATTTAAAAAAATAAAAAAGTATTACATGCAAGGGGCAGAAGTAAGAATAAACTACATGCATCTGTTCACTAAACTTTTATATTTGCTGGCTCAACTTTATTTTTTGTAAATGAAGACACTTTCGTGTTTGTAGTTTTTTGAAAAGTAGATGCGCATTTGATTACTTGAATTAGTTCAAACTTTCAAAGAATTGAATCCAGCCAGATTTAATTGTCTTTTTGGACTTTTCTCCTTTTTTGGGGGGGTTCAGAGATAGGGTTATGTGTTCTGATATCATACTTAAGAGTATTGGAACTAATTCTAACATAGTTTGTGATTCCATTCATCAAGCTTTGTTTTAATATACACCACCAGATATTTTAGCTTCTTTAGAAATTGAGAAGTCTAATAAAAGCAGAATTCACTTGCTTCAGTTTTATTTTATTTTTTTTTTTAAGAGAGAAGGACAGTGAGAGAGATGAAGAGAATTTTTATTGAATTTTTCCACATGGCTTTCGTTGTTCTGACACTTAGTTGTGTACGTGGGTGCTGGGGTTTGAACCCGTATACTTGCACATGCCAGGCAAGCTCCGTAACCGCGGAGCCACTCATCCAGCCCCTACTTGCTTCATTTTGAGTCAAGATAATGTATCGTTTTGCTACAACACTGGCTAGATAGCATTTCTGGACTCTTGGTAAGTCCAGAAAAAGCTAGCCACTATCTCCCTTAATACAAGGTTCTTAAAGTCCCAGACATACTGCAGTTCCTGAAATTTTCCTATGAGCTAGTGTCTGAAAGGAGTGTGTGACCAAAACAACAGTGCTTTATTACTTAAATTGATAAAAATAGTGTCCATCATTGGCCTTATGTAATCTGTTTCTACTTGCCAGTACCTTCCCTGGTAAGGCTGGTTTTTTATCAGCTCTAAAGGGTAGGTAAGAAAAATGGTAATAAGTACTGTTTAATGAGTGATAGATATTGGACTTGATGCTTTACCATTCTGGTGAATTCTTGCTGTAGCTTTACAAGGTTGAGAGTTCAGGTGGCTAGGGTTGCATGATAACTAAGTGGAGAATTAGATCTTCAACTCAAATTTGTCTGATTCTAAAACTGGGTCTCCTTCCACTGTACCCCACTATAGATACCTGTTTATATCCTTTTTATCATTCCAGAGAACAGTATTGAAAAAATATTGTTATTAAAAATAGGAAATTAGTTTTCGGAAATTTCTACTACTATTGGAAAGAGTAGCCTTTATCTCACTACTTCCTCAGTTTAAAGGTTGTATTCAAATTTATTATCATTACTAGTAACTAAGATTTATTGAATGCATAGTGTGTTTGAAGCACTTTGCCAAACACTTTACATATATCAACTTATTTAATTCTCAATAGCTCTGAGATATAAATATTACTTTAATTTTCATTTTATAGATCAAGGAACCCAAACATATGGATGCTAAGTAATTTTTGCAAATTTTACATGGAAAATGGAAGATTGAGGAATTAAACTCAGATTTGTCTATTACTAGCCTATGGTTCTTAACCTGCAGGATGGTGGGACCTGAAATGAACTAAATTAATTCATTTAGGAATAATTAAAATTGTTGATGCTCCTTCAATTGTTAAGCATTAAAATATATAACTAAAAAGGGTGATTTTAGTTGATTTTTTTTTTTTTTTTTTTTTTAAAGAAAGAGGGACAGTGAGAGAGACAGAGAAAGACAGAAACAACTTTATTTAGTTTTACACATGTCCTTAGTTGCTCCAACACTTAGTTGTGTATGTGGTGCTGGGGTTTGAACCCGGGTCCTCGTGCTTGCCAGGCAAGCGCCGAAACCGCTGAGCCACCGCTCCAGCCCCTAGTTGATTTTTTTTATATAGGAAATTGCTATATTTTAAGTGTCAGTAAGATTTAAGATTTGAAGTAATTAGTAACTTGGGTGCAATGGCACATGCATGTAATCCCAGTGTTTCAGGAGGCTGAGAAAGGAAGATTGCAAGTTCAAAGCCAACCTCAACAACTTAACAAGGCCCTTCGCAACTCAGTGAGACCCTTCTCAAAATAAAAAGGGCTGGGGTTTGATGGTTAAGTGTCCCTGGGTTCAATCCCTGGTACCAAGCCAACCAAACCAAGTAATTAGTAATGTATTTCATAATTGTATTTGCATACTTCTTCCACTAAGTAATTCATAAATTTCTTTTATGAATTTAATAGAATTTTAGTGTGTAGAACAATCTTAAAGAGATTTTTTTAGTGCAGAAATCTTAGATTTCAGGATGGATATCAGAAGGAAATTTTTTGGGTACAAAACCTTTTTTTTGCAGTTAAATATTTTATTTGCATTTTTGATACATTGATATGTTAATAAATATAACTGAAATTCTAGGTAGAGTGTTTGCTTAGCATGCTTGAGACCCTGGGTTTAATCCTCAACATTGAAAAATGAAAAAAAAATATAATAGGGATTCTTATTTTTAAAAATTTTTTTATAAAGGAACTGAGTTATACCATCATAAATGCATATAAAGTAACAATATGATATGCATTTAATCCTAAACCAGAATTACCCTATAACCCATACCCTAGTCTCTTGTTTCTTCTATATTTCACCCCTACAAATGAAATAAATGTTTAGATTGTGAATTTTCCAGAATTAAATGATTGCATAATTATTATTTGGATTCTTGGGGGGGAGTAAAGAGTATGCTACATTGTTGTCTTCGAAGATCCCTCCCTATCCTCCCTCCTCTCCTCCCCTGGCACTCCCCACCACATATCTATAGTTCCCCTAGATTATGTGTTGCTACGCCTTTTGGTGCAAAAACTTTTAGTTTTAGGGCCTGTAGATTTATCAGCTTCTATCAGGCAATAGAGATTTTAGAAAATAAGAAGAATCTCTAAGCCTTCTTCCTACCATTCTGCAGATGGGGGGAACTAAGGTTCCAAGAGGTAGAAGTGATTTGTCCAATGTAGGTAACTGAGCGAATTAGTGATAGACTGATTCAGAGCCCTGATCACTAGACTTCCCTTTCAGAATATCATACCTGCCATACTCCCCTACCCACCTTGCTATGGATCAAGCCCTGGGCCTGGGACGGGGTTAGTGGTTAGTTGTTAGTTGTTAGTCCTTGAGCCATATCCCAAGCTCATTTTTTGTTTTGAGACATTCTCTAAGTTGCTTAGGGCCTCAGTAAATTGCTGAGGCTGGCTTTGAATTTGCAACTGTTTTGTCTCAGCCTCCCCAGCTGCTGGGATTACGGGCAAGGGCCTCTGGCTCTGAGGGCCTCTGGGACTGGTGTGCCTCCCACTTTTTATCCCCTTATTATTATTATTTTTATCCCCCTGTTCTCCCATCTCTACTAAACTTCCTTTCTTCTACATCCACGTAAAGTTAACATTCCACTAGTACCTTCATATATGAATATAACATGATTTTGTTAAAATTCACTTCATTTTTCTCCTTTCCTTCCTCACTCGTTCTCCTCCACTGATCATCCCTGTATCTTTATGATATCCAATCCCCTCTCTGCCTTATTTCCTTTATTTTGCTCTATCTTCCACATGTGAGAAAAAACATTTGACCTGTGATTTTTCTGAGTCTGGCTTATTTCACTTAGCATGATTTTCTCAAATTCCATCCATTTACTGGCAAATGCCATTATTTCATTCTTTATGGCTGAGTAAAATTCTATTTTGCATGTGTGTGTGTGTGTGTGTGTGTGTGTCCCGCATTTTCTTAATCCATTCAGCTATTGACACGCATATGGGTTGATTCTATAATTTGACTGTTGTGAATTGTTTTGCTATAAACATTGAAGTGGCTGTATCACTATAGCATGATGATTTTAGATCTTTTGGGTAAATGCGAAAGAGTGGGATAGCTGGGTTGTATGGTGATTCCATTCCTAGTGTTTTGAGGAATCTCTGCATTGCTTTCCAAAGTGGCTACCCTAAATTTCAGTCCCTCCAATAGTGTAAGAGTATACATTTTACCTTATATCCTTGTCAACATTTATTTGTAAGAACTTGTTGGGAGGCTGGCGTGGTTGCTCAGTGTTTGCAGTGCTTCGCTGGCATGAGCGAGGACCTGGGTTCAAACCGCAGCACCACATATGCAACTAAGTGTTGGAGAAACAAAAAAACAGATGAAAAACTAAATAAAATTATGGCCTACGTGAAAGGTAGTCAACCTCATGTATTAGTCCCAGCAAAGGCTTAGTAACACATAATCTAGGGCAATCATAGATAGATATGTATCAGGAACAAGGGGGGAGGGGGCAAGCGTGGGAGGGGAAGGGGAGGGAGACTAGAGAGGGATCTAAGGGGTAAATCTGATTTAAGAATATATGCATATCATATTGTTACTTTGGATGCATTTTTTTCTTTTTAAGAGAGGGACAGTGAGAGAAAGTGAGAAACAGTTTTATTTAGTTTTTCATTTGGCCCTTCTTGCTCTGAGACTTCGCTGTGTATGTGGTGCTGGGGTTTGAACTCACGTACTTGCTCATGCAAGGCAAACACCATAACTGCTGAGCCACAACTCCAGCCCCTGGATGCATTTTTGATTGTACAGTAACTAATTTTCTTAATAAAAAATTGATTCTCTCACTCTCCCCGTCTCTCTTTAAAAAAAAATACCAAAAAAGAATTCTTCTTTTTACCTTTAATTTTTTATTCCACTTTCCTACTTCTCAAAACCAACATATTATAACATAAACCTTAGATTTTGTTGCTTGATGAGAGATTTCTACATGTGATACATTTATGTTCAGGTTATTGGATACAAAAGTGCCAAATATAAAGTACTGTGTTGGACTTATTGGGATATTTTTATAGGTCTCAGCATAAAGCAAGATTTTCCTCCCCAAAGGTAGTAACAGGGAATATTTTTTGTAGATACTTGTAAATACTGGTTTGTCTTTTGGTTAAAGATAGTGAGATTGCTTACTGGAAAATAAATTTGAAGGTGAACAAACTAGAATGAGGAAGGACTATTGTAAATTAGTTATAGTATGCAAGTGAAATTATCTATTTTGAAAACATTGTGCAAAAGGGACATTATTTAAATAGGTTCTTTTTCAAAAAGATTCTGGTTGTTGGTTTTTGCTTAAGAATCCTAATCTGGGGCTGGAACCGTGGCTCAGTGGTTACTGTGCTTGCCTAGCATGCACGCAAGTACGAGGGTTCAAACCCCAGCACCATATGGACAATGAAGTGTCCAAGCACTGAAAGCCACATGAAAAACTAAATAAAATTGATTATCTTTCCCTCACTATCCCTCTCTCTTAAAAAAAAAAAAATAAGGAATCCTAATCCTACATTTAGACAGTATTAGATAATTATCAGAGTAAATAAAGCCGACCACGCTTCTGTGCTCTCACTGTAGTAGGAATTGTCCTGACTCTATGAATTTAGTAGGGTACCTAAAATGTAAAGCTAAAAATCTGGTGTTATAACTAATTGCATATTATGTTGTTTACAAGTTATATTACACCCAAGTTCATTATTTTAAAGTATTTTATCAATTCCCATATACATAGATTAAAAAGTGAGTCTTCATTTCCCCACATGCCTCTCCTTATTAACAGTTTGAATATACTTTGACCTTTTCTCCTGTGCTGTTGCAATATGTATTGTATAGCTTTTGTTTTTTTTAACATTTAAACAAAATGCACTATAAATAAGGTTCCTGATTTTAAAATATCTTAGAGATACTTTTCTGAACAGTAGGAAATTCAAAACTGTGCAGAAGGGTACATGGGGGTAAAAGTCCCCTATGCTCTCTTATTTCCACTTTTCCAGAGATACTTTTCCCATGTGCTCACATGGGCACATGGGAAATCTCTAATTGTATAAAAGGATACATATGTGAACCTTAAAAATGTGGTTTTTATGTAAAAGATTGTATAATCCATCAATTTATTTCCATTTTTTTAGTTTTGTGAATAGATCTAAAGTGTAGAGTATGTTTTGATTTCAGAGACAAACAAAAAAATTTTAGTGTTCTTACAATATTAAGACCACATTCATTTGAAACAAGAGTGTAAAGAGTGCTTTATTTGCTTATTTTCTTGAATTTCCTTGGTTTTGTTACCATTTCCCATAGGTTGTTTATGTTCATTCTTAGGGTTGTCTAATATAAGTGATAATACAAGATACTGTAGAACATACATGTTAATTGATGTTTCATAATCTCATTTATTTTAAAAAGATTGAGTTTAGTAAGTCTGAGTTCACGTTTAATGAGTGGGATTCATGATTGTTATTCCTATTTTTTTTCTTTTTTTCCCTTTGTGATATGCGGAGAATCAAACTCAGGGCCTTATGAGCCACATATCCCAGACACTCTACTTTTTATTGTTCTAGAATTTGGCTAATATCTTTGAAAGTATCTGCATATCTGTAGGGCTATGTACAGATTCTTAAATTTTGGGGTTGGGGATTTAGCTCAGTGGCAGAGCGCTTGTCTAGCATGCGCAAGGCCCCGAGTTCGGTCCTCAGCCCTAAAGAAAAAAGAAAATTCTTGAATTTTGTACATGAGAAAATCTGAGATTCAGAAATAATAGTAAGTAATTTGCCCGTGAATTTATAGCCAGTTTGGATCTGGAATTACATCTCTGGCCATTTATTCATTCTAGATTGCTTTAAAAAAAATATATATATTTATATTTTTATATATATATTATATATATATATTTATATTTATATATATATATTTTATATATATATATATATATATATATAAATCCCTGTGTTGTGTATGTTGACAGACAGGTAAGACATCATCTTTTCAAGTAGTGTAAAAGTAGTGCCAGTGGTGGAGAAAGTCAAAAGTTTTAGGAGTTGTTGGGTGGCAATGTTAGAAGTACTGTGTACTAGTGTTCTGTGAGGGTAGAGAGGACAAACATCTATCCCGTACTGAGGCAGGGATCTAGAAAGGGCTTCTTGGAACAGGTGATCCTTAACCTGGGTCTTAAGACTAATCAGAGTTTTTTAGTTGGATATAGAATGTCCTAGGTAGAAGAATATGTATTATTATGTATTATTAATGCCTGAGAGATTACAACTTGTTTGGTGGGAGATTTTATTTTTTTTTAAGAGAGAAAGAGAATCAACTTTAGTTTTTCATCTGGCTTTTGGTTCTCTGGCACTTAGTTTTGTGTATGGTGCTGGAGTTCAAACCAGGGTCCTTGTGCATGCCAGGGAAGTGTTGTAACCACCAGGCCATTGCTCCAGCCTTGTTTGGGAGATATTTAAACATTTATTTAGTAGATATTTCCTGAGCTGGTTTTGTGTGTAAGGTACACTGCTTCAATTTTCTGTAACCAATAATGCCCACCTCGTAGTAAGTTGCCCAGGCTGGCCTCAAACTTGCAATCCTCCTGCCTTATCTGCCTGAGTTACTGGGATTATAGGTATGCACCACCATGCCCAGCAATATTAAACATTTTGATTAACAGAATTTACTTTTATTGGAAAAATGCATTCTACTGAGTAACTATTTTTATTTATTTTACTCCCTGATGTGGTACTGCATATTAGAAAACAGATACTAGCAATTCTTTTTGTCAATCATAATCTTTCTTCCCTCTTCACCTTTCTTTGAGATGGGAGAAAAACTTGACTAATTAATTAGAAAGTATATCTGGAAGAATAATTACATGAGAATAACCAAGAACTTTTTTTTTTTTTTTTTTTTTAAAGGCAGGGTTTCACTAAGTTGCTTAGAGCCTCACTAAGTTGCTGATGCTGTCTTTCAACCTGCCTCAGCTTCCTGAGCCATTGGGATTATAGATGTGCTGCATCGAGCCCTGGCTCCCAAGAACTTGTTAAAACCAAAAAATGAAGGATTATTAAAATGAGTACAAAGTCATAGTGATTGAAACATTGTAGCATTGGCATGGAAAAGAAATGAAAGTTGAAACAGAATAGGCCAGGAGCAATGAAGAATACAACGGTATTTCAAGTTGTAAAGGTATGGGAAAGCAGACATTGTTAGTAGACTATAAAATGTGACAGTTTTAGTGATAGTTTAATGGATGTTCTAAAAGTCTTAAAAATAAAGCCTTTTACGCCAGTTAATTCACTTTTTGCCATTTATTCAGGCTATGCAAATACTTTCACATATTCCTGCAGTATACTTTATGGTAGTGAAGACTAAAACAATGTAAATATCTAGTTATAAGAAAATGGTTTAATAAACTGTGGTATTCTATATAATGGAATTTTATCAAACTCTTAAAAATATGGTAGACCTATTAATATGTGGTGGGTTTTCTTATTTTTATATTTTATTTCAATTCTCTGCTGCACTGGGAATTGAACCCAGGGGTGCTCTACCACTGAGCTACATCTCTAGCCCTTCTTATTTTATTTTGAGTCAGGCTGACCTCCAACTTGTGAGCCTCCTGCCTCAGCCTCCTGGGTAGCTGGAATTGTAAGTGTGTACCATTGCAACTGGCAAGACCAGAATGGACATGGAAAGATGCTCAAAATAAAAAGGTATAGAACAGAATTTGTGATCCTATTTTTTGTTTTCTAAAAAGGAATGACTTCATATAATTCTAGATACACAGAAGCAGAATTGGAAGACATATAATAAATTCTTTAAGAATGGCTGTCTAACTGGTTGTACACCTGTAATCCCATCTACTTGGAAGGATGAGGCAGGAGGAAAACCATGCTGTAGGCCAGTCTAAGCAACTTAAACCCTGCCTCAAAATAAAAAATAAAAAGGGCTGGGGATGTAACTCAGTAATAGAGTGCCCCTGGATTTAATTCCTAATACCGAAGGTAGGAGTGGGGGAAAATGGCTGTCTGGGGAGGACCTTGTCTCCACTTTAATTTTCCCCTATTACATATATAAATGACCGTATACATGTTTATTAATTTTTAAGTTTTAAATGCCTGCATCTGTATTATTTGACTTCTCAGGGGAATCAGAGAAGAATTAATAGCCTCCCTTTTCTTCCTACTCACCCTGTTTTCTTACCCCCGCTTCATAACTATAGTTTCCCCAGATTATGTGTTACTTCGAATTTTGTGGGTATAGTAAATAAACTTGATTAACTTTCACCATATCCCTGGTTTTACTCTCGCTTCCACATATGAGAGAAAACATTCGATTCTTGTTTCTGGGGTTGGCTTATTTCACTTAGCATGATTTTTTTCCATTTCCATCTATTTACTTGCAAAAGCCATGATAGCTTTCTTTCTAATATCTGAGTAGGACTCCAATGTGTGTGTGTATGTGTATAGAATCTCAGATTTTGGATCCATTCATCCAGTTTGAGGCATTTGGTTCAATTCCATAATTTAGCTATTGTAAATTGAGCTGCTGTAAACATTGCTGTAGCTGTGTCTTTGTAATATTACTAATTCTAGCTCTTCTGGGAAAAAATGCAGGAGTGGGATAGCTGGGTCATATGGTGGTTCCATCCCTAATTTTTTGAGGAATCTCCACACTGCTTTCCAGAGTGGCTTTACCAGTCTTCAGTTCCCCACACTCCCCTGCCCAGCATCTGTTACTGTTTGTATTCATCTTTGCTATTCTGACTAGAGTGTGGTGAAATCCTAATGTACCTTTGATTTGCATTTATTTGATTGCTAGTGATATAGACAACTTTCTTATATTATGACTGTTTTCTTCAATGTCTTGTTATTTTATGTTTAATATTTGCAAACATGGAATTTTTTTTAAAGAGAGGGAGAAAGAGAGAATCAATTTTATTTAGTTTTTCTTGTGGCCTTTGTTCCTCCGACACTTTGTTTTGTATGTGGTGCTGGGGTTCAAACCAAACCAGCGTCCTCACACATGCCAGGCAAATGTTGTAACTGCTGAGTCACTGCTGCAGCCCTGGAATTAATTTTTTTTAACACATAAAAATTGCACATATATGCAATACCATGTGATTTTCCTTTTTTCTTTTTGTTTCCCTTTTTTTTTTGGTGGTTCTGGGGAACAAACCCAGATTTTCACACATACTAGGCAAGCACTCTACCATTGAGCTCCCTCCTCCGCCCTTTTTTTTTTTTTTAAAAGAGGGAGGGACAGTGAGAGAGAAACAACTTTATTGAGTTTTTCACACGGCCTTAGTTCCTTAGTTGCTCCAACACTCAGTTGCATACGCGGTGCTGGGGTTTGAACCCGAGTCCTCGTGCTTGCCAGGCAAGCGCCGAAACCTCTGAGCCACCGCTCCAGCCCCCCTCCGCCCTTTTTTAAAAAAATCTTTTAGAGCCCTTGTTGCTAAATTGCCAAGACTATCCTCAAACTTTCAATGCTTTTGCTAGGATTACAGTCCTGCGCCATCATATCCTATCTGTGTAATGTTTTGATTCATGTAGTAATGTGTAATGTTCAAATCAGGGTCTGTGATTATTTTTATCTTTTTATCTTAAGACCGAGGGATAGAGTAACAGAATCAATTTTAGTTTTTCATCTGGTTTCTGTTTCTCCAACACTTAGTTGTGTATGTGGTGCTATGGTTTGAACCCTGGTCCTTGAGCATGCCAGGCAAGCACTCCAATCCCCAAGCCATCACTCCAGCCCCAATTATTTTTATCTTAAAATTAAAAACTGTGCATGGCTCAGACTGAGTTAAGACTAGATTTGTGACTTTCTGTTTATTAATTAGGTTATTCTGTTTCCGTAGATTTCTTTGATCTTTGCTAAGTATAGCTTAACAAATAAAAGGAAAAATGTCATTTGGGTGACAAAGAGTGAATATAAGCCAATAAACTTTTTTAAAGAAATTTATTCTCTCATAATTGTGGGGAAAATTATGTCAGCCATTAAGTGACAATAATTTAGGGGTCTATGTACTTATCTTTAATGGCTTTCATAGTAGGTCTCTGAAATCTCACCATAGTTGCTGACCCATACTTTATGTTCCAGCTATAATGTATCTGCCTACTGCCTTTGTTTTATAGCCAACACTGGCTACATGATTTGCAAGACCTAGTGCAAATGAAAATATGAAGCTCTTAGTTCAAAAATCAGGGGAAAATGTGCTATAGGAATTGTAAAATATAGGGGCTGGAGCGGTGGCTCAGTGGTTTCGGCGCTTGCCTGGCAAGCACGAGGACCCGGGTTCAGACCCCAGCACCACGTACACAGCTGAGTGTTGGAGCAACTAAGGCCATGTGAAAAACTAAATAAAAGTTTTTTCTCTCTTTCTCTGTCTCTCTCACTGTCCCTCTCTCTTAAAAAAAAAATGGTAAAATATAAAGCATTTCTTTTTTAAGGTTATTTTATTACTCAAAACATAATAAGGGTGATAGTGATTGATGAGTAACAGCAAATTTATAAGCTGCAAAAATGTTCTGGGAAGGGGCTGGAGCGGTGGCTCAGAGGTTTCGGCGCTTGCCTGGCAAGCACGAGGACCCGGGTTCAAACCCCCGCACCACGTACGCAACTGAGTGTTGGAGCAACTTAGGCCATGTGAAAAACTAAATAAAGTTGTTTCTCTCTTTCTCTGTCTCTCTCACTGTCCCTCCCTCTTTAAAAAAAAAAAATGTTCTGGGAACAATTTTTTAATAATATAGTATGTAATACTTTTATGTGATATCTTGCAGTTTTTCCGGAGCTTATTTTTTTTTTCTGTGAATTCATTTTACTAGGTTTTCAAATTTTTAACTTTTAGCAAGTTCATTTTTAGTCAGTGTAATTAAAAGTGACATCAGTTGCTATTGCCAAATACCTGGTTACAAATTCTTAAGTTTTGGTTTCACAAAGGATCTTTTTGCTAATGCATCTATTGCTAGAGCTGTTATATAGGCTGTAACAGAATGATTTTCTAATTATTTTGAAAAATTAAGCACATTTAGAGCTGATGATTCTTGCAGAGTATTTTTTTCTAAAAAGATTTAACTTCATAAAGTCAGCTTCGTGTAAATTTGTATTTAATTTCATATGTAAATTTATATAGTATTTAAAATGTTTTCTGACAATTTTTGTTACTTGATAGGCGTCATAGATATCAGAAGTAGCTTCATGATTTGTATATAAATGAATGTTTGTGTCCTGCTGCTGTTTTTTCAATGATAAATAATTTTAAAATTGTCTTCCTCATTAGTAATTGGGTTCACCCAAACTTCATATTAAATTAGCATTCTTTTCTTTTGAGTGTGACAGTCTTTAAACCTAATTTCTATTTCTAAGCCTGTAGATGTTTGCTTTCTTGTAGCAGATTTAAAATCCAGAGATTCTAAACTTTTACAAATTTTAATAACTTCCTGAAGTGCTTTACTGCGGTGTCCATGTGCCCACTTTTGTTCTGTTGTTTTGTTTTTGCAGAGCTGTGGGTGGAACCCAGGGCCTTTGGGGTACTGGGCAGGCAGTTTAACCACTGGGCTGTATTCCTATCCCTAGTTCCGGCATTCGTTGACTGCCCAAGTACAGCAGTTTCTGTCCTGGTGCTCAGGCTGCAGTGTTATATTTGTGCAGTTGCCTTGGGTACAAGCTCTGGGGATGGACCAGCAGACGGGCATCCAACTATGAGTCCTGTCACTCTGCCAGTCTGTGTGTAAGTCCCAACCCATTCGCCTGGGGCAAGGCAGTTGAGGGGGAACAACCTCTGGTGCCCGAGATTGCCCCAGGGCATTTATGTGCTTGGCTGGCCACCAACCTATCTTCACCAATGTCACATATGTTCCACTGGGTTTGTAAAAATCGGATTTGAAGATAACAGTTATTAAGAGTTTTAGGCTGGGCTGGAGTGGTGTCTCAGCAGTTGCTGTGGCTCGAGTTACGGTGCTTGCCTGGCATGTGCCAGGACACCTGCTTGAACCCCAGCTCCACATACACAACGGAGTGTAGGAGCAACGAAAGCCACAGGAAAAAATAAATACAATTGATTCTCTTTCTCTCTCTTGTCCCCTCTCTATTTAAAAAAAAAAAAACAACAACAGAATTTCAGGCTGACAACTGCAACACATCAAATTAACTATGAGGTTCTTTTGAGAGTGAGGCCCTATTGAACTGCATAGGTCACATACCCATGAAGCTACCCATGGGCTCTAGTGTGCTGGGTTCTGTCTTTTTATTACTTCTGGTTCTTTTTCTTCAATTAACATCATCACAATATAATGCTTTTGAAAATGTTGATTGAGTACAATGCTCATAGAGACTGGGCATATTCTTTGCTTCATAGTTGTAAATCATTTTCATTTTTAGATATATAAAAATGAATTAGAATGATTGAAATGATTTTTTCTTCACCTTTATATATGTGTCTGTCTTTAGCATTTTTTTCACTTGTAAACTGTCTCAAATTTTTTTTTACACATCTAGCACAGAACTGGAAAGAATATTGTCATGTATCCTTTTAGCAAAATAGGCATGTACAGCTTTTTGTCACAGTATTGAGCAATGAAGTAATTTTTACCTAATAATTAACTGGATAAGAAGACCGTACTTCCTTTGTGTTTATTCATTATTATTGAGTTTGAGAAAATTCATGAGAAAAGTACTCAACTTTGGGCTGGGAAAATCCTTGTCAAAAAGGATGCTCAGCACCATTTCTACCCTCTGTCCACTGGTTGCCAGTAACACTCCCCAGTTGTGGCAATCAAAAATGTTTCCAAATACTGCCAGATATCCCAGGGTGACAAAACTACCTTAATTTAAGGACCTCTGATGTAAAATACCATCTGAGATTATAGTTACATGATCAGTTTTAGTGTCATTAACAGAATCTAAAACAGCTCTGTATGAACTTTGTGCATTGATAAGAATGTTCCAGTCTGATAGTTACTATCCATGCCTGCTGTTAGACTCTTAAAATATGGCTAAGAAACTGTGGACCTAAAAATTTAATTTATCCTAAATTTAAATTGTGTCACGTGGCTAGAGGCTGCTACATTGGAATCAGGGAGAGTGCTGCTAGTTGTTATTCCGTATTCCAATTTCTTCTAATTTTCCTCATAATTGTGAAGTGTCTTTTACTGTCTGCTTTCTTCTCTTTGTCATTATAGGTGAAAAGGAAAAATTCCTTCTCTAAATATTGTTCCATTGAAACATTTATTATTACTATTTATTTTTATTTTGGTACTGGGGATTTAACCCAGAGGCACTTAACTACTGAGCCACATCCCCAGCCCTTCTTATTTTTTATTTTGAGACAGGAACTCACTAAGTTACTGAGGAAGGCTTCAAACTTGGAATCCTACCATCTCAGCCTCCCACATGCCTGGGATTACAGGCATGTGCCGCCAAGTCATGCACCATTGAAATTGTTAAAAAAAAAAAAAAGACGTTTTTAGATTTCTCTTACGCTTTCTATACTTTAGCAATTATAGCAAAATAATTAAGGGTAATAGAGTTGATTTAGTTATCGCCTTTCTCTTCTAGGTTCTTTAACACTTCCATTTTTAGTCTTTTCTTAGCATAGTTGGGAATAATTGTTGAATTCTGAAGAAATAATCCCTAGGATGATAAAACAGCACAATATTTCAACATATAGAAAAAGTGAAATCACTAAGATACTGTCTGTGTATTATAGATTTATAAAAGAGTCATTGGGCCTGCAAAGTAACTTCAAGGTAGGATGAATTTTCCTCTAGTTGTAGAAATTTTTTTTTGTTCCAGAGCATTGAACTCAGGGATGCTTATCCATTGGACCACATCTCAGACCTTTTTTTTTTTTTTTTTTTTTTTTAAGAGAGAGGGACAGTGAGAGACAGAGAAAGAGAGAAACAACTTTATTTAGTTTTTCACATGGCCTTAGTTGCTCCAACACTCAGTTGTGTACGTGGTGCTGGGGTTTGAACCCGGGTCCTCGGGCTTGCCAGGCAAGCGCCGAAACCGCTGAGCCACCGCTCCAGCCCCCATCTCAGACCTTTTTATTTTATATTTTGAGACAGGGTCTTGCTAAATTGCTTAGGGACTTGCTAACTTGCTGAGACTGGTGTTGAATTCAAGGTCTTCCTGCCTTAGCCCCCGTAGCCACTGGGATTACAAGCATGTGCTACCGCACCTAGCAATTTCTACATTCTCTAGAAGATTGGTAAGAAAAATTAAAAATCATGAAGTATTTCAAATAGAACTAATTTTAAAGACCTCACTGATTCCAAAAATTTTTAAAAATTGATTCTAGGGACTGGAGCGGTGGCTCAGTGGTTATGGAGCTTGCCTGGCAGGCGCAAGTACATGAGTTTGAACCCCAGCACCACGTACACAACAAAGTCTCAGAGCAACGAAAGCCATGCGAAAAACTAAATAAAAATTGATTCTCTCTGGCTCTCTCTCTCACTGTCCCCTCTTTCTTTAAAAAAAAAAAAAAAAAATTTTGAGTCTAGTACTCCCTGAAGATAGTTAGGAGAATGCCTTCCTTGTCTCAGCATTAGTATGATGTTTACTACAGTTAATTTTGTTTTGTTTTAAGAGCTTGGGTCTCACTGTGTTGCTCAGGCTGTGCTCAAGTGAATTTGTAGGCTCAGCTGGTCTACAAGTACATGCCTCTGTGCCCTGCTAAAGTTTTTGTTTTGCTTGGTTTGGTTCTGGGGATCGAATCCATGTCCTCTCTACCACTGAACTATGCTCACAATTTCTGTTGTGTATATTCTTTTGTATGAGGTTAAGGAAATTTTCATCACTTTACCAAAAATTTAGTTAGGGATCTTCATTTACATAATGTGGTTCTACTTTTCTGATAATGAAATCTGTCTTGCATTTATTTATTTATTTATTTATTTTAAAGAGAGGAAGAGGGAGAGTGACAGGGAGAGAAAAAGAGAATCATTAGATTTTCATCTGGTTTTCGTTTCTCTGATTCTTAGTTGTGTGTGTGGTGCTGGGGTTTGAACCCGGGTCCTCAAGCATGCCAGGCAAGCACTCCACTGCTGAGCCACCTTTCCTGACCCCATGGTTTGTTTTGTTTTGTTTTGTTTTTGAGAGAGAGAGAGGAAGAGAGTGTGAGAAAGCAAGTGAAAATCAACTTTATTTTTCATCTGGATTTTGTTTTTCTGACACTTAGTTGTATATGTGGTGCTGGGATTTGTACTTGGGTCCTTGCACATGCCAGGCAGGCGCTGTAAATCGCACCAGCCCTCTCTTAACACGTTAATGTGAAAGATACTGATTTTCTAACGTTAACCCAGGTGAGTGTTTCCTGGAACACCAACTTGGTATTATGAAATGTTATTATCTTTATTTTGTTGAAAATGATTTGTGAAATATCTTTTATTATTATTATTAATTATTATACAGTACTGGGGATTTAACCCAGGGGTGCTGTGCTACTGAGGTATCTCCAGCTCCTTTTATTTACTTTTTTAATATTTTGAGGAAGGTCTCCCCCTGCATGGTAGTGCATGCTTCTAATCAATGACTCAGGCTGAGCAGGAGGACCACAACCTGCGCAGTTTAGTGGGATCCTGTTTTTATATTTGTCTACATAAATTTGCTATCATTTTAGTAGCCTTATTTTCTGAAACATCTGTAGTTAAATCCTTAGAACTCCTCCCCATAAATAAATTATTGAAATATAGTGTCTTACTGCGTTGCAGAATTGCTGAGGCTAGCCTTAGCCTCCTGAATTCCTGGAATTATAGGCGTGTGCCACCATGCCCAGTTTATTAATATTATTTTAAGTTCACTTTGTCCTTTGGTGTCCTCATGTGATCTTTACACTGGCATATTTATGATGGCATATTAACCTTCTAAAATGATTTTGAAGAGTGTTTTCTTTTGTAGTATCTTGAAGTAGTAGTGTATGTATGATTGGATTTATTTGTTCCTAGTTGTTTGATAAAATCTGGGTCAATGTGTTTGACCAAAAAACTTTTATTTTTTTATTTTTTTAAGAGAGAAGGACAGTGAAAGAGACAGAGACAGAGACAATCAATTTTTATTGAGTTTTTCACATGACTTTTGTTGCTCTGACACCTAGCTGTGTACGTGGGTGCTGGGGTTTGAACCCGTGTACTTGCCCATGCCAGGCAAGCACCGTAACCACCGAGTCACTGCTCCAGCATCCCAGAAACTTTTAAACTATTGATTCAGTTTATTTAATTTAGGAATGTTCAGATTTTCTGTTTCATCTTAAGTTTTGAGTTAGGTTTTTCTAGGGATTTATCTATATCACTTTTATATTTATCAACATAAACTTGTTTGCTATCATTTTAGTAGCCTTATTTTCTGAAACATCTGTAGTTGAATTCTCTTAATTTTTGTTTCTTTTATTTGTGTTCTTCCTATCCCCACCTCCCTTTCCTGGCTAATCTTTCAAAGGTTTATTCTGTTTGTGGGGAGGGTAGATTCTGCTGTTATTCTGAGTTATTGGGTTAGATGCTTAACTCATTTCTTTTTATCATGTGGGGTTTTTTTTTTTTTTTTTTTTTGAGAAGGAATGTGTGTGAGAGAGAAAGACAGAATCAATTTCTTTTATTTCATTTTTCACGTGGCCTTCGTTGCTCAGACGCTTCGTTGTATGGTGCTGGGGTTTGAACCTGTGTACTTGCACATGCTAGGCAAGCACCTTAACCGCTGAGCCACTGCTCTAGCCTCCTCATTTGTATATTACAGATTTTTTGGTATGAAATATTGATCAGTTCTAAATATTTTCTTTTTTTTCCCTCCTTTTAGCCTTGGGATCAAACCAGATAAATGTTTTCTATTCTTCATTATGATTTCTTTCTTTCATTCTTGATTTATTTCTAGTTTTTGTTGTTTAATCAATTTGTAACTTAATTGGTTGTGGTAAGATTGATAGTATAAAATAGTTACTGAAAATTTGTTTGGATATGCCTTGTGGTCCAGTATGTTGTCAAGTTTTGTTCAGTGTGTTAAGAATGTTGAAAAGAATGTCTGATATCCAGTTACAGGTGTAGTATATTTATTCCCGTTAAATTAAGCTTGTTAAATCTTTTCTTCATAAGCAAGCACGTACCAAGAGGCATGCTAATTTTCTGCTTTAGTATATTCATCGGTGATTCTGTCCTTTTAAATTTATGTATTTGATGCTGTGTATTTGTATACCATTTTAGTTGACCCTCTTATGAGTTGATTCACTTTTCTTTAGTAACGTTTTGCCTTAACATTTTTATATTATGAGATAGGTCAGTTTAATTAACTTTCTTTTTTTATTGAGTTGAGTTGTTGTACAATCATAAATGCATTTAAAGTAATAATATGATATGCATTTAATCCTCATTTAGTATCACCCCCATATTACCCACACTCCAGGCTCTTGATTCTTCCATATTGCACCCATATTACTCATAAACACACACGCAAACACACATACACACGTGTGCGCGTGCGCACACATGCACATGTATTATATATATATATATTTTTTTTTTTTTTTAAAAAGAAAGAGGGACAGTGAGAGAGACAGTGAAAGAGAGAAACAACTTTATTTAGGTTTTCACATGGCCTTAGTTACTCCAACACTTAGTTGTGTACGTGGTGCTGAGGTTTGAACCCGGGTCCTCGTGCTTGCCAGGCAAGCGCCGAAACCGCTGAGCCACCGCTCCAGCCCTATATATTTTTTTTGATTGTGAATTTTCCAGAATTAAATGATTACATAAGTATTATTTGGCTTCTTGGGTGCGGGGTAGAGAGTAGGTTACTCCTCTGGGAAAATACCCAGAAGAGAGGTAACGTAGCTGGATGGTATGGTGGATCCATCCTTAATTTTTTGAGGGATCTCCACACTGCTTTCCAGATTGGCTCTGCCAGTCTTCAGTTCCACCAACAGTGTGCTAGTTCCTATCTCCCCATGACCTCTCCAGCATCTGTCACTGTTTATATTCTTCATCTTTGCTGATTTGACTGGAATGAGGTGAAATCTTAATGTAATTTTGATTTGCGTTTCTCTGATTACTAGTGATTTAGAACACTTTTTCATGTATTAATTGGCTTGCTCAATATCCTCTCTTGAGAAGTTTCTGTTTAGCTCACTGGCCCATTTATTAATGGGACTGTTTGTGTTTTTAATATTATTAAGTTATTTTGAGTTCTTTGTAAATTTTGGATATTAAACCCCTATGGGAGGAATCACAGGCCATGATTCTCTCCCTTTTTTGTAGGTTTTCCCTCTTGACAGTTTTGACCAATTCCTTGGCTGAACAAATGCTTTTTAATTTAATGACATCCTGCTCGTTAATTCTTGACTTTAATTCTTTCACTTTGGGAGTCTTGTTGACAAAGTCTTTGCCTACTCCCATATGTTGGAGTGTTGGTCCTAATTTTTCTTCTAGAAGTTGTATAATAGCTGATTTAATTCCTAGTTCCTTGATCCATTTTGATTTGATTTTTGTGCAAGGTGAGAGATAAGGGTCTAATTTCACCTTTCTGCAAGTGGCTGTCCAGTTTGTCCAGCACCAGTTGTTGAATAGGCTATCTTTCCTCCCTGTTATGTTTTTACCTCCTTTGTCAAATATCAGATGTTTAAAGATTTGTGAGTTTTCTCAGTCTTCTCTTCTATTCCATTGATCTGCATGCCTATTTTGATACCTGTACTATGCTGTTTTTGTTACTGTAGCTCTATAGTATAGTTTTAGATCTGTTGTAGTGAAACCACCTGTTCCACCTTTTTTGCTTATTAATGTTTTGGCTATTCTGGGTTTACTGTTTCAGATGCATTTATTCATTTGTTAATAAAGCCCTATTATTATTAGTGCATAGGAAAGCTAATGATTTGCTAAATCTGTTTATAAGCTCAAGCAGTTTTTTTGGTGGAGATGTTTGGGTCTTCAGATATAGGGTCTTGTCATCAGCAGAAAGGGATAGTTAAACGTTAGACTTCTTATCTTCCTGTTCTTATCCTTTTGATTTCCTTCTCTCGCCTGATGGCTCTGGTTGGGGTCTTGAGAACTGCATTGAAGAAAGTGGTGAGAGCTGGCAACTCCGTCTTATTCCCGAGTTCAGTAGAAATGCTTTCAGCTTTTCTCTATTTAGTGTAATACTTGCTGAGGGTTTGTCGTATGTGGCCTTTTCGTAGCTAAGATAAATACCTTTGATCCCTCTCTTGTCCAGAGTTTTGAGCATAAATGGGTGCTGGATTTTTTCAGAGACCTTTTCTCCATCTATTGAGATGATTGTATGGTTTTTGTCCTTAATTCTATTTAAGTGATGAATCACATTTATTGATTTGTGTTATGTCGAACCAGCCTTGGATACCTGGAATGAAGCCTGCTTGATTGTGATGGAATATTTTCTTGATATGTTTTAGAATATGGTTTGCTAGAACTTAATATTAAGGATGTTTGCATCATTGTTCATCAGGGATATTGGTCTGTAGTTTTCTTTTTTTGATGTGTCTTTGTTGAGTTTTGGTATCAGAGTGATGGTTGCGTCATGAAAAGTATTTGGGAGAGTTCCCTCCTTTTCAATTTGTTGGAATAGCTTAATAAGGAGAGGTGTTAGCTCTTCTTCATAGGTGTGGAAAACTCAGCGGGAATCCATCAGGTTCTGGGCTTTTCTTCTTTGGAAGGCTTTTAATTACTATGTGGATTTCAGTTTCTATTTTTGGGCTGTTTAGATTTTCAGTATCATCCTGTGTTATTTTGTGGATATTGTGTGTGTCTAGAAATTTGTCTATGTCTTCCAGATTATCTAATTTTGAGGAGAATAGTTTTTCAAATTAGTTTCTGATAATCTGGTGGATTTCTGTGGGATCAGTGCTGATCACTCCCTTTTCATTAGTGTTTATGTTGATTTGCTTCATTTCCTTCCTTTTAGTGAGATTGGATAGGGGTCTGTCAATTTTATTTAGTTTTTCAAAAAATCAGCTCTTTGTTTTGTCTGTTCTTCTTACTAGTTTTTTGTTGTTGTTGTTCTCAATTTCATTGATTTCAGCTCTGATTTGAAGATTTCCTCTCTTTTGCTGACTTTGGGATTAGATTGTTCTTTTGTAGGAATTTGAGGTGCAGAATAAGTTTATTTATTTGGGATCTCTCCTCATTTTTAATGTAGGCACTCAGTGCTATGAATTCTCACCTTAAGAATGCTTTCATGCTGTCCCAGAAGTTTTGATATGTTGTGTCTTCATTCTCATTCTCTTCCAAGAATTTCTTGATTTCTGTTCTCATGTCTTCTTGGATACATTCTTCATTTAATAGGGTATTATTCATTTTCCATGTATATGTGTGTTTTCTGCTGTAATTTTTGCAGTTAATTGCTAGGGTAATGGCGTTGTGGTCTGATAGGATACATGGAATAATATCTTTTTTATATTTGCTGAGATTTCTTTTGTGAACTAGAATATGATCTATTTTGGAGAAGGATCCATGTGCTGCTGAGAAGAGGGTTATATTCAGCCAATTTTGAGTGAAGTATTCTATAGATGTCAAGTCCATTTGATTTATGGAGTTGTTTAGGATGGAGATCTCTTAATTTTTTGCTTTCATGAACTGAGTTTAATTAACTTTTTATTAGAATGCATATCTCATTCTAGCCTTTTACTTTCAGCCTTTCCAAGCCCTTTATTTTGTATGCATTTCTTAGAAAAAGCATAAATTTGCATTTTCTTTATTATCTAGCCTGATAATCTTTTTATTTAAAGAGTTTAGTGTATTATGTTCGTTTGTGATTATGATAAATTATTTGTGTGTTTGATTTTTGTTTTTCTTACCTTCTTTTTGGGTTTGATAATCCTGTTTATTATTCCATAGTTTGGATATCATAAACGGTTACTAATTTTTAATATTATTTTGTTGGCTACAGTAGTCATTTTAACGTGCATACTCAATTGAGTCTGGGTCTGGGTGTGAAGCTCTGTAGTAGTGCTCAGGTTTGATTCTCATCACCTCTGCCCCTCTGC
Source organism: Aplodontia rufa (assembly GCA_004027875.1). Taxonomy (NCBI): domain Eukaryota; kingdom Metazoa; phylum Chordata; class Mammalia; order Rodentia; family Aplodontiidae; genus Aplodontia; species Aplodontia rufa. The sequence continues at coordinate 29,353 of PVKS010001050.1, forward strand.
CCCTCCCCCCCAAAAAGGATCATACAGATCCACTTTAGATTATATTGATTAGACTTTTTTGTACATGTGTGCTCTGAATGGAAGTCAGGTCTGTGCGCATGTTAGGTGAGCACTCTGCCTCTGAGCTATATCCCTAGTCCTAATCTATACTTTTTCTCAGCCAGAAAAGTTAAAAATTTGAAACACACCTTTTCGTTTGTTCGGAATTTTGTCTTTTTTGAATTGATAATTTAAAAATGCAATCTGTATATCTCTTTAGATTTTAGATTGAGCCAACCTAATTAACAATTTATTACAAAGTCCTTCACATTTAAGAGTTTGTGTCTCGATAACTTTACTTTAGAATTTGTTTAAGGAGAGTGTTTGGGTAGTAGACTCACCTGCTGTTTATTTGCATGTTCATGCCTTCAGTACAGTAATCCTTTTTTTATTTTTGTTTTTAAAATATATTTTATTAAGGAATTGTTATCACAAAATTATAAATGCATTTAAAGTAACAATATGATGTGCATATACACTTAAGCCAGAATTGCCCCCTAGATCCCTCCCTCCCTCTCCTCTCCCCCACCTACTTTATCTTCTCTTCCCACTACATATCTATGCTTGCCCTAGATTATTTGTTGCTATGCCTTTCTTGGGTCTAATACATGAGGTTGACCACCTTTCACACAGGCCTGAGTTTAGCTTCAGCCTCCACAAATGAGTGGAAACATTCAACACTTGACTCTCTTGGTTTGGCTAAATTTACCCAACATGATTTCTTCCATCACCATCCATTTACCTTCAAAGGCTGCAATTTCATTGTTTCCAATTGCTGAGTAGAACTTCGTGGTATATATACAGCACAGTTTTTGGATCCATTCGTCCATGAGAGGCATCTGTGTTGGTTCCATAAATTAGCTGTTGTAAACTGAGCTGCTATGAACATAGATTTTGCTGTGTCGCTATAATGTGCTGATTCTAACTCCTCTGGGAAAATAACTTGAAGAGGGGATTGCTGGATCACATGGTGAGTCCATCCCTAATTTTTTGAGGATTCTGCACACTGCTTTCCAGAGCGGCTGAGTACAGAAAAAGGCTTACCTGGTTATACATTTCTTTCTTTCTTTCTTTCTTTCTTTTTTTTTTTGGCTATACTGTGTATTGAACCCCAGCCCCCTAGATATACATTTCTAACTTGATAGTCATTTTTACCTTAGTTGCCTGATCATGTTATTCTTTTCTCTCTTTTCAGACTTCTTGTTGCTTTAAGAAATCAGTTTCAGTCTTACTACTTTGAAGGTAATCTAGTTCTTTCACTGCTATTGAGGTTTTTTCTTTGATTGTTAAATTCTTCAGTTTCACAGTGGTATAAGTAATATGGCTTTGCTTGGCTTGGAACTCACTGGGCTTTCTGAAATGAAGTTTTAGTGTTTTTCATCAATTTTGGAATATTTCCTGCTATTAAACACTACCTTCTCATTCCTTCCTTCCTCTCATCCCCTGATAATGCCCATTTTACTTTCTTTCAGTATGAATAGAACTATGTTGTGTACTTTTTGTAAATGGGGTCACTCAGTATTTGTTTTTTAGTGTCTGGCATTTTTAATTTAGCATGATGTTTTCAAAGTTCATGCATGTTGTAGCCTCTATCACAATTTTCGTTTTTTAAAAGGAATTTTAAGTACATGTCACTTTTTGTTTATACATTCAGTTATCAGTGGAAATATTTGGTTTGTGTCTACCTTTTCATAGTGATAATGCTGCTGTGAACTTTGTGGATAATTCATTAAAATCTTTCAGTTCTTTTGGATGTATGTCTAGAAGTAGAATTGCTGGGTTATATAGTAATTTTATTTATTTTTTTTAAGAGAGGGACAGTGAGAGAGAGATAATCAATTTTATTTAGTTTTTCATGTGGCTTTGGTACACTTAGTTGCGTACGGGGTGCTGGGGTTCAAACCTGCCTCCTTGTGTATGCCAGGCAAGTGCTGTAACCGCTGAGCCATCGCTCCAGCCCCTTATGTTGAATTTTTCTGATGAACTGCCCAAGTATCTTCCATAGTCTGTTATAGTGTATTACCTCCCAGTAAGCATTACGCAGGGTTCCAATTTTTCCATATCCTCACCAAAACTTATTTTTTTGAAAATATATATTTAAATTAACACATTATAATTGTTTATATTTCCATAAAGTACAGTATGATGCAGTACATGTATACAATGTGTAATGGTCATATTTTCTATTTAATATTGGTCATCCTTATACATGGGTGAGGGAGTTACTATCTTCAAAGGGGGAGGGGGATCTAAAATGGAGGTAGTAGATTATACATCACAATCTTTCAAGTTTGACAGAAAAGACATACATCTTACACTTTTAATCAGGTTATTTAATTTTGGGTATTGAATTGTAGTTCTTTATGGATTTTAGATTAATTTCTTATCAGATATATGATTTATAAACACTTTCTTCCATTCCTTGGATTGTTTTTTTAATTATTTCAATAGTCATTTGGTATACAGTAGTTTTTAATTTTGGTGTAATCTGCTTCAGACTTATAGTGGTTTATTTCCTTGAATGTTTTGTAAAATTATGTATAGTAGGTCCCCCACCCTTTATTCTTGGGAATATGTTCCAAGACATACCACAGGTAGTACTGAATGAACTATTTATACTAACTTTTTTCCTACACTGTCTATACAGAGCTAAGATAAAGTTTAATTTATAAGTAAAGCACAGTAAGAATAACAATAAATATAGTAAAATAGAGCGATTATAACAATATGCTATGTTAAAAGTTATGTACTGCTTATGAATTATTTTTTCTGCAATTTTCCATGTAATATTTTCTGACTGCAGTTGACTTGATAACTGAAACTATGTATGAGCTGGGTCACTGCTTTATTAACATTTTGGGAGTGATTCTGGGAAACTGAATCCTGGATTAAGGTGTGTTCTTCTAAGTGTCTAGGAATATGACCAACATGGGATTCTCTCTCTCTCTCTCTGTTTCTTTCTTTCTTTCTCTTTCTTTTTTAAGCTGAGACATGGGATTTTATTGGAGGGAGGGTGACCGCATGGCTGCTCTCAGGACTGGAGAGAATAGTAAATAAGTGGTCTGGTGGGGGAATTTATTATCTCTTGCTGTCTCTGGAGAGCAGGGCTTGGGAGGTTGCCTGGGGCTCTGGTGTAGTGAGGTAGGGTGTGCCTCTAAATGGTTGTACTTTGTGAAAGAGGAATTTACATCTAAATTTGGCCATGGATATTGATAGTTATCTAACATTCCACCCTTTTCTCTTTCATAAAGGTCCTTCTTCTGAGGCTCCTCCCTGCTGATGGGGATGTTGACTTTAGGATTGGGGTGTCTGGGGATGTTGATCTTCAGAGTGGCTTCTGGCTGATAACCTGACAGGAACATTTGATTAATCTTGTGGTTGGTGGGTGATGACTGAAATTTGGTCAAAAATTTTTGGAGAAACTTTTGCTTCCTTGTGTCCTTTTGAAGAGCAAATTCTGCAAGGATTAAGTGAAATTCCTGGTCCTTCCCAGTCAGCTTCAAGAAGCCGAGTCCCTACTGAAAATTGAGCTGGTGTCTAGATGGACAAGGGGATGATCGGGCTAATGGAAGCTCAGCTCCAGGAAGCCACATCACCCAGGGCAGCTCAACCCAAAAAAAGACTGGGGAGCAGGCACACTGGGGACACGAATTTTCCCAGTTAGGGAACCATTGTTGGACATGCTTGCATGGGAAAGAGATCCCTGGTAGCTGAGACAAGAGATTTTATTGGAGGGAGAGTGACAGGATGGCTGCTCCCAGGCCCGGAGAGAACAGCCAACATGGGGTTCTTTTAAACCTAACGGAGATGAGGTATTTTGGAGTACATGGGTCCTGTTATATTGGACAAAAGATCTATTTTGGGGCCTACTTGTGATTATTAGTTGTTTGTAGTTATTTTCCTTTTTTTTTTTTTAACCTATCATTGAAAGTCCAGTCTGGCAAATGCTCCCATCCCCTTCTCTCTCTCTTTGTTCCTTCCTCCCTCCTGATGTTTTTGTTAAATAGTTTAACCTTATGGGCTGGAACTGCAGCCCTGCAGTTATGTGCTTGCCTTGTATTCGCTAGTACACAAGTTCAAACCCCAGCACCACGCACACAACGAAGTGTCAGAGGAATGAGGGTCACATGAAAACCTAAATAAAAAAATTGCTTCTCTCTGTCTCTCTGTTTCTCACTGTCCCTCTCTCTCTTTAAAAAAAAAAAAAAGTTTATCCTTATGTTGAGGATCCCTGCTTTAGGTGGAGGGATGTTCTGTTGGATCTGTCTCCACCTTAGATTGGGCCCTGGTTTTATCCTGTCTTTTTATAGCCTAGGCAGTTGTCAAAATGGAAACTGAAAGTTAGTAGGGGTTTGCATATATCTCTAGTAAATGAGTCCTTGCTGTCATCTTTGTATCCCTGGTTTTTTTCCCCTTAGAGTGAGAGACAGAGAGAGAGAGAGAGAATTGATTTTATTTAATTTTTCATCATGCTTTTGTTTCTCTGACACCCAGTTGTGTATATGGTGCTGGAGTTTGAACCTGGGTCTTGGTGCAAGCCAGGCAAGTGCTCCAGCCCTGTGTACCTGCGTTTAAGTTTGCGATGACTCCTTAGTTTCTAGGAAGCTCAGGAATGCATTTAAATTTTTAAAAATATTTTACCTACCATCTCTGTGTGATTTTAGCAGAATAGTTATTCAGGTACCTTGTTAGCTGTAATGTGGAGAATGGAAGGCCTTTTAAGAAACGCATTGTTTCAAATGAACAGAAAAGCACATAGAATAATGTAGACCATACCCATATGTCATCCTTCTACATTAGCAAATATTAATATGGCCATTGTGTTAAAAAAAAATACACCCCCAGATAAACTTGACATCCTCTGAGTTCCTTTAGACACTGTTCTACAGCCTCTATTTCTTCCACAAAGGTAACTACAGTTTTAAAGTTGCTTATCCTTTCTTTCTGTGCTTTCATCACTTTTCTCTAAATAATGTACTATTTAAAAATAATTTTTTAGTGTAAATGATATATTGTACATATCTTGTTATTTGCCTGTTTCATTTAAAATAATTTTCAGAGTTTATTCATCTTGGTAAATACAGCTCTAGTTCAGTCATTTAACTACCTTGTAAGTTGCATGTATGACTATCCTACAGTCTGTTCTATATTGGCAGAAATTTGAATTATTTCTATACTACAGTGTACTCTCTTGTTGAAAATTTGATTTTTTTTCCTTCCTTGCTGTTATAGAGCTGTGGGAACACCTTCGTGGTCTTTATGTGTGTGGAGAGAAGTTCTCTGGGGAGTGCATGCTTAGAAGTGGATTGGTGCACACCTGATGTTCAGGACTGTCAGTTTTTTTCTAGATGATCCTAAATTTCAATGAATGTTCTGTTTTACTATCAGCAGTTTACAGTATTCTACGGCACTCCAAACTTCTCAAATGCTTGTTTTTGTACTTAATTTGTGTATAACCATCAGTTAGAAATTCATTGTTATAATTAGATTTTTGTGTTTACTAGTGAGGTTGAATATGTTTTTATGTTTACTATCCCTTTTTTTGGTACTAGGGATTGAAGTCAGAGGTGCTGTACCACTGAGCCACATCCCCAGCCCTTTCTATTTTCTGTTTTGAGGCAGAGCTTCACTAAATTGCTTAGGACCTCACTAAATTGCTGAGGCTGCCTTTACACTTACGATCCTCTTGCCTTAGTCTCCCAAATTTCTGGGAGGCATGCACCCTCAAGCCTAGCACCAGGGGCTGGCTTTGAACTTGTAATTATCTTGCTTTAGCCTCCCAGGTTGCTGGAATTACATGTGTGCACTACTGTGCTTGGCTTTTAACTTTCTATTCTGGTCTGTTGTTTATTGGCCATTTGTCTATTGCATTTTGTATTTGTTTGGTAGCGTATAACAAAAACTTCAAATAACAGTGTCTTTAAAAAAGACAAATTTTTATTTTTTCTCATCATGTATGGAGTTACACTATCCAGGGATGGTTAAGTGGCTCCAGGACTCATCAGGGGCTCATGAGTCTACCCTTTTTGTCTTATTATATTTGGGGGGTCTTTTTCTATTTTCTAGGTCATCTTATGGTCCAGGATGATTATCAAAATATAGCCATCATGCCTGTTTCTAGGGCGCATGAAATAAAATATTTCTACCTGAATCATTGCTCTTTAGGGAATCCCACCCAAAATTTTGCCAACATCTTAGCTGCCAGAAATTAATCATGGTTGTGCATAGCTAGAAAGGGAATAGGAAATGTCATTTAGCTGGGTACATTGCTGTGTAGGGTTTCATCGCTAAGGAAGAAGGGGAAAGTGAATACTGAGGGCCTAGTTTTCAGTTTCTGGTATAAATTCTTTTTCTTTTTGATGAGCGTTTTTGTGATCTGTGTATTTTAATCCTTTGTTAATTCTGTGTAACACTGTTGTTTTCTAATCTTTGGTCTTTTACTTTATGGTGCCCTTAATATTTATGGCTGTAATTTTAAAATAGTTGAATTTGTTAATTTTTAAATTAAATATTTATGTATTTATTTATTTTTAAGAAAGAGGGACAGTGAGAGAGATAGAGAATCAATTTTTATTTGGTTTTTCATGTGGCCTTTGTTGCTCTGACACTTCGTTGTGTACGTGGTGCTGGGGTTTGAACCTGCATACTTGGGCATGCCACTCCAGCCCCTGCTTTTTATTGTTTTAAGAAATCCTTCCCTACACTGACATCATAGTTTCCTGTTTCATTCCTAATGTTTTGTTAAATTTTGCTTTTCATTTTAGATCTTACATTCATGAAGTATTTATTACTATGTACCAAATAAGATATAATTTTGTTTTGCTTTAGAAATATCGAGTTGTTCCAGCATCATTTTGCTTTCTTGCTGATTTGTCATAGGTCATGAGTCTGTCTCTG
>PVKS010001050.1:36388-85149 GCA_004027875.1 Aplodontia rufa
TAGGACAGCATTGTCATATAAACCTTACTGAGATTTTAATGTAAATTGTATTCATTAGTTTGGGGGACCTGTATGTACAGTTATAAGTGCAGTTCTTCTATAAATTATGAGACCAATTCATAATGATTTGCAGAGGTGCAAAAAATATCCTTGTCTGAGGTTTCCCAACTGTTGTGCTGGAGAGGTGGAATTAGAAACCAAGTGCCTGCCTGTCTCTCTCTCTCTCTTTTGCAGTGCTGGGGGATCAAACCCAAGGCCTCAATATATGCTAGAAAAATGCTTTACTGTTGAGCTGCATACATCCCCAGCCCCAAAACCTGGTCTTCCTGATTGTGTATCCTGTTCTTATTAAAGCATGCTGTGAGATTGTGCAAAGGGATTTTTGATATGGGGTAGAGAAGTTTGTAAAGTGAGAGAATGAAGTCACAGCTGAGAATAACTTTGGGATTAGAGTGTTGAGGGGCAGGGAGAGGAAAGATGAGGAAGGACATGGGCCTGTATGGGAGGGAGGAGAACACTGATTTAAGAGAAAATTGTGGGAGAGGGAATATTTTGTGTAGGCAGTAGGAGAGCTGCGTTGGGGAAGAAAAGAGAGATTTTGAAAAGGATGTTACACAGGAAGGATTTTAGAGACAGGGTCTCACTGTGTTGCCCAAGCTTACTGCTTGCCATATAGTCACATCTTTTTACATCTTATTTTGAAAATAAGAGTAAGGTAATTTCTGAGAGAAGGGATAATGACTGCCAAAATAAGATGAGAAGTTTGAGAGGAAAACTTTCGAAAGGATGCCTTTGCGTATCTGCTAGGGAAGCAAGCGCAAGGGATTAATTGGGGCAGTGACTTTCAATTTATTTAGCTGGAAAGGACTAGTTCCCAAAACTTAGAAACATTATTCCTTGTGGAGTATCATGAAATATTGGTATGATAAATTTAAAGTAACAAAAATGTATCATTTTGTGTTAGTTTTAAATTTAGATAGAAGTAGGCGTAACCTCCAAAGGTTTAAGAAAAGATCATAAGGTCTGGGGTGGTGGCTTAGTGGTTAAGGTGCCTGGCATGCACGTTCACACAGGTTCAAACCCCAGCACCACGTACACAATGAAGTGTTGGAGCAATGAAAGCCACATGGAAAACTAAATAAAATTGATTTTCCTTTCTCTCTCTCTCTGTATCCCTCTCTGTCTTAGAAAAAGAAAAGATTATAGAGGAAATGAAAGTTGAGCAAATTCTTAGGAAAATTTTCAGTAATTGAGTCAGAGACTACTGATATTCATGTTTTGGGGTGGTATATCTGTCATTTTCTAATTAGAACATTAAGCCATTCATTCTTTTAAAAGTTGATTAAGGAATTAAAGCTAAGAAATTCATACAGTGAATTATATGGATGACTTCAAAGCATGTTTTCTCTTCTACTTTTGTAGCTTATTTTCTATCTATAAGTTCTCCCTGATTTTAAATGTTAACTTTAATATTCCCGCTTTTTTAATGGTTGTGTAAATAATGATATTTATGGTAAGTCAAGAATATTCAGACTCTATTAGATTTCTGACAGTTTCTAGTCCACCCAACCATGTGTCTCCTGCAATAATTAAGGAGTTTCAGAGCATGGACTTCAGTGTTACACAGACTTAAAGTCTGGTTATGATATTTATTAACTTTGTGATCTTGAGCATACAACAATTTCTGAGTCTCAGTTTCTCCATACATAAAAGAGAGCAGATAATTGCTATAGGAATGTTGTAGGAATTAAATGAGATAACATGTAAAGGTTAGCACTCTACCTGGGAAATAGATGGTAGCCATCGTTGTTAGTAATCATAAAAATTATAGTTACTGTTTCCTAGGGAAAGAAACAATGTAAGGTTTGTAGGATTTGGTGACTGGGATTTCTGACTGTTTTGAGGAAAGGGTTATGTAGCCTGATGGTGAGGAAGCCAGAAAAGGAAAGTGGAGGCAGGATTTATGGAATCTTAATTCTGTAATTGTTAATTAGTGCCTGTTTTTTCTAATAGAATTCCAAAAAAGAGACTGTTTTCCTTTCTTTTGTATCCCTTCAGTGTGAAAGGGTACTAGGCATATAATCAGTGTGCAAATACTTTCAAGAATAGAAACCATTCAAAGATTTTGTTTTTGTCCACTTCACTCCTTTACCCCCGGTACTTTACCCCCAGTACTTTAAAAAATATATGCTAATTGTATCTTTAATTCCTTCATCAATAAAAATCTCCAGAGTTACAATTTTGAATGCTTTAGCCTTGAGCCACTGGTAGTGCTCTCCAGATTTTTGTGAACTGAAGACATTGATCCATATCAGTGACATGGTGCATTTGGGGCCATAGATATCAGTCTGTTGAGTTATGATTTGTACTTTCTGGGTCTTTTTTTTTTTTTTTTTTAAAGAGAGAGGGACAGTGAGAGAGACAGAGAAAGAGAGAAACAACTTTATTTAGTCTTTCACACGGCCTTAGTTGCTCCAACACTCAGTTGTGTACGTGGTGCTGGGGTTTGAACCCAGGTCCTCATGCTTGCCAGGCAAGGGCCGAAACCGCTGAGCCACCGCTCCAGCCCGACTTTCTGGGTCTTGTGCTATGAAATACACTCAGTTTTCCCTCATCCTTGTCTTAATTTTCCTGAAGACTCTGTGACTGGTTACCTGCTGATTTTTTTTTGGGGGGGGTACTGCTATCTACTGTCACCTCCTATTGCTTCTAGCTTTTCTGATTTATTTCATTCCATTTCTGAAGTATGAGGTGTTTAAAAGCTCTTGCTATTAGTGTCAAGTATAAAATATAAACAGCAAATAAAAATCGGCCCCTTTGTTCAAATTTCTTTACTGAAGCTTCACAACTATATAAAGCATCCCAGTGCTTTGGGTCCTAGAGGAATACTTTTTAGGGAGATTTGCTTTCTTTCTACTTGCAAGTCTCAAGAAGGAGGAATCTTAACGTACATTTGATCCTTTTATGTGTAATTTCTGTTCACAGTGAGGACCCTGCAATCATACTACCTGGGTTTAATTTCTAGCTCAATTACCTACTACTGATGTGACCTTGGACACATTACTTTCACTCTGTGTGCCTCGATTTCTTCATCTGTAAAATGAACATACTTGTACAGTAGTCCCCCCTCCCTTATTTACAAGTGATACGTTTCAAAACCACCATTAGGTGCCTAAAACTGTCGATAATATGGAACCCTCTGTATATTGTGTTTTTTCCTATACATATGTATCTATGATAAAATATAATTTATAAATTAGGCCCAATAAGAGATTAATAATCTCTTAATAATCAGTGATCTCTTAAGATTAATAATTAAGGGATTACAATACTACATTGTCTCAAAATTGCCACCACCACTTTTCATGTGCTTTGGAGCCATCATTAAGTAAAGTGAGGGTTGGTTGCACAGGCATTGGAATACTTTGAGAGTTGATCTAATAACTTAGTAGATAGCTACTAAGTGGCAGTCACTAAGTGACAAATGAGTAGATATCGAATGTGCTGGACAAAGGAATGTTTCTTGTCCCTGGCTGGATGGAGTGTGATGGCACCAGTTTTGTTATGCTTTTTGGAACAACACACAATTTAAAACTTATGAATTGTTGGGGCTGGAGCCATGGCTCAGCAGTTTCAGTGCTTGTCTTACATGCGCAGGGTCGCGGGTTCAAACCCTAGCACCACATACACGGCCAAGTGTTGGAGCAACAAAAGCCACATGAGAAAAAGAAAACTAAATAGAATTGATTCTTTTTCTCTTTCTCCCTCTCACTGTCCCTTTCTCTTAAAAAAAAAAAAACCTTACAAATTGTTTATTTGTGGAATTTTCCATGTCAAATTTTCAAATTGCAGTTCACTGTGGGTTAACTAAAATCCTAGGAAAGTGAAACCATCAGTAAGCTGGGAGAGAATTACTATAGCTTCCTCATAAGGTCATTACAAGGATGAATAAGATTATCTTCCTTCATTTTCTCTCCTTCCTTCCTTCCTTTCCTGTAGATCTTTGTAAATACATATATGTATGTCTATATAAAATATTGCCCTGCAGTGCTGAGTGTTAATAAATGTTGTTATCTTTAAGTGCTTCTCCCTTTTATATGTGGCAGGCCTAGGAATTTAGAGGTGAATAAAATAAAGTCCTTGGTGGGCTTGGAGAGGTGACTTACTGGTAGAGTGCTTAGCTGGCATATGTGAGGACCTGGGTTCGAACCCCAGTACCACATATACAACTGTGTGTCTGCAAAACAAAGACCAGATGAAAAACATAAATAAAATTGACATGCTTTTTCTGTCTCTCATACACATTCTCTGTCTCTCTCTCCTTTTTTTTTTTTTTAAGAGAGAAGGACCGTGAGAGAGAGAGAGAATCAACTTTATTTAGTTTTTTGTGTGGCTTTCATTGCTCAAACACTTTGTTGTGTACGTGGTGCTGGGATTTGAACTCACGTCCTGGTACATGCCAGGCAAGCCCTGCAACCACCGAGCCACCGTTCCAGCCCTCCCTCTCTTTTAAATAAATAGTCCCTAGTGTCAGAGAACTAATAAAGAAAAAAGGATCTGGCCGTGGTGGTGCTTTCATGTAATCCCAGTAACTCAGGAAACTGAGGCAGGAGGTTTGCAATTTTAAGATCAGTCTCATCAACTTAGGGAGACCCTGTTTCTAAATAAATAAATAAATAGGACTAGGGATGAAGACTTGCAGTCCATTATGCAAAGTCCCCCAACTTAACATTGTGTAACACAGATATACACAATGCGCAACATGTGAGGTGAGAGAGGCATCAGCTGTGCTCAGGCCGACGGCAATGTTAGGGAAGACTGAAAAATTTTTTTTTTTAAGTTTCCTGGGACTTTCTAATGTAGATAAATTTGTATTTGGAAATTGTAGCCAAGTCAGTTTCAAGAAGGAATTTTTGTTTCTTTACTGAGACAGGATCTTGCTATGTTACCCCTTCAGGCTGGTCTCGGGACTACAATATCTTGTTTTCAAGAAGGAATTTGAAATAATTGGTTTTAGGAATACCGCTTGCCATTTAATATATTGACTTGATGATTTTATTGTTTGATAGTATTCAACTAGGTGTTTAATATAAACTTTTAAATTATGTTTCATGTTTATAGAATCCACATTTTATAAATGGATTAGCATTCTGTGTTACATTAACATTATATTCAGACTGACACTTCTTAGTAGATTGGATGTATATGACTATCAGGGTGTCTTTTGGATCATTAGCTTTATTTATTTATTTGTTTATTTTAAAAGAGACAGGGACAGCGAGAGAGACAGAGAGAGAGAGAAATAACTTTATTTAGTTTTTCACATGGCCTTAGCTGCTCCAACACTCAGTTGTGTACGTGGTGCTGGGGTTTGAACCCGGGTCCTCGTGCTTGCCAGGCAATTGCCGAAACCTCTGAGCAACCACTCCAGCCCAGGATCATTAGCTTTAGAAACAATTTTTGTTCATAGAATAACAAGCATATTAGATTGCATAATTATGCATGCATAGTGTGCCTCAAGGATAATGAGAAGAGCCAGGATGGTGGTGCACACCTGTACTCCCAGTGGCTCAGAAGGCTGAGGCAGGACGATAACAAGCTCAAAGCCGGCCTTGGCAAATTAGTGAGGCCCTAAGCATCTAAACAAGACCCTGTCTCAAAATAAAAAGGAAAACGGACTGGGGATGTGGCTTAGTGTTTAAGCACCCCACCCCTGTGTTCAATCCCTGATATATATTTAAAAAAATACATAAAGAGAAGAGTGATTCAGAAATTGCCTAGGCAATCCAGAGCTAATTTGTATACATAACAGTAGACCATGGGTAGTAATGTTTACCAAGATGTCCTGTATTCAGGGTATAGTGATCAAGTAATGATGAGCTACCTTGTAAAATAAACCTATCTTATTGGACTAGGGAAGATGGTGGGAATAAAGAATTTACAGATGGAAGTACAAAAATACTTACTTTAAGATACAGTTAACTATTCATAGTATTTTATTACTAAATCCTTTTAAAAACTAGTATTAAGAATTTAACACAGTTCTTTAATGGAAATATTTTCATTTTTATCTAGAGAACTGTAGAGGGTGCTAGAGCATTAGGAATAGTCTGAACTGACTTTAGCTAAGCCAGGAATTTATTTAAGCCAGAGTATCACAGCAGTTCATTTTTCTTGGGTAAACATCTTTATTGTTATTATTTTGACTGAAATTAGAGTGACTAATATTGCATAATTGATATAATGTATAATGAGTTGATCTAATGAACTTGGTTGTAAGATGTTTTTCATCTTTCAGATTCTTTGATATGGTTGAAATTATGACCTTCTCACTTTATGTTGGTTCGAATAATAAAGGTTTATTCTTCTACCATCTACCTGGATCATTAGTGTCAGCAACAATTTTCAGTAGATGGTAGAATACACTTTTATTACTCCCAAATTAAGAATTGGTAGGCTGTATAAGCAGTCTCTTCCCTTTCTCTTCAGATAGTTCTTAATACAAAAGATAACCAGAACATATAATGGGAGTATATATTTTAGGTAGATTGGTTCAGAAGAATATTATCTTTAGAAGGAGAACAATTTTTACACCAAAGTGGAATTTAAAAACCTGGGGCAGACTTTAAAAGTTGATTTGGTAAAGTAGAAGTCTTACCTTTTTGACTGATTAATTTATTATTTAGAATGGAGTTGCATAAATTTCAAATTTTAACTGTTCCTTAATTTTTCCGGCTTAATGGTGACTTTAGAAAACTTGAGGTAGAATTATTTGATCCTTTGTTTTAAAGGTTTGATTTTATAAATTGTTTTTTAATAACTTGGATTCAATTTTACCAGTATTGAAGAATTTAGACATTATTTGAAATGGGTTAAAGTTAGACTAAGTGGTATATTTTGGAACAAAACTTGATAATAAGTCACCTATCTATTAAAATATACAAAAAATGGGCCAGGCCTGTGGCACATGCCTATAACCTCATTGATTCAGGAGGCTGAAACAGGAGGATCATGAGTTCAGAGCCAGCCTCAACAACTTAGCGAGACCCTAAGCAACTTAGTGGGACCCTGTCTCAAAATAAAATATAAAAAGGGCTGCGATGTGGTTCAATGGTTAAGTACCTCTGGGTTCAATTCCTGGTACCAAAAAAAGAGAAAAAGAATAAAATACACAAAAAATTTTAGATAGGCTTCTACTTTTCTAAAATGCAGTCAGCTTTAAAAGATTTTTGACTCAAACCTTGTCAGGAATTCCTTTTTTCCCTGAAACTGTATTTTAAATATTTATTATGAAGTTTTATACTATAATTTCTTTAAACATCAAACAAAAAACTGTTCCCCTATTGAGTGAAAATATTCTCTTTTCTTGTAGGGTAAAAGGATTGCTGTTGTTCAAGCTTTCTCATTAAGTTATTCTTTTTGTTTTTAACTCTCAAGGCACCACCTTCCATGGTCAATAATGAACAACGCCAGCATGCAGAGCACATATTCTTATCATTTAGGAAATCAAAATCTCCATTTGCAGTTTGCAGGCATATTTTGGGTAAGTATTCACTTTAAAATATTTTGTCATAATCAAATCTGATTTTTCTGTTTTGAACATTACTATTTCAAATTCCTTTTTAAAATAATCAAATTTGTATAGCTAATAATTTGCCATTAAGAGTTATCCTACTGCAGAGGATCTATAGGTGAAACCAGAGAGGAAACTTTGATTTTACTTTAGATTTTTCCCTCTGGATATCGGGTTCAGTAATTTATTTTTATTGACCGTAACATGAAGGCTGTTAATAATGGGGGGAAAAAAATCTAATGTTTCTTCAGTTGTTTTCAAATGTCATATCATTTGTTATAAGAAATGTAATATCTGTTCCCTAGTGTTAGTTTGAAAATCAATGTTATTTTTAGAGGGTTCTGTTTTCTTTTGGTTGTTTTCCCATAGTTTGATTTTATTTTAATCATTTGGTTTGTATTCCACTTGCTTAGCAGTTATCAGTCCCTTCTGGGTAGGTTTTCACTATACTTTAAAATCAAGCACTGTTTTTTACTTGTGTCAAGTATGTTTTATAGCACCTGATAGCAGACGTGTTACGAAGCAATCTCTTCTAAAACAATCACAAGAATTACAACTCTCTGATCCAAAGATGGCATTTTCTAAGAGTCGTGTAGGACGTTGCCATCTGCCTCTTAGACACTGTTCAATAACAGTAAGGGAGATTTCACTGGTTATTATTTTATAATCTGATTATTGTTGATTGTTTTCTTAGTTGGAGCCATCTTTTATATAATTTGGATTTAAGGCTCTGAAAGGCTGTTTGGTCATCTGCGACTGCAAAGTTGGTTAGTTGAGTATTAGGAGCTAAAACATCTGACCTTTTATTCTTGTGCTTTTAGTAGGGTTTATCTGTTACTTACCATTACTCTAGCTTCCAGATTGAAATAAGCCATGCCATGGTAATGTGTTAAAATGCTTTCCATATAAGAGCTAAGCTATTGAGTTGTAATAGAGAGAGTACTGGTGTTGGAACTATGCGATCTGGCTGCCAGTGACGCCTGTTCTACATTGTCAGCTTTAGGAAGTCAACTTCTCTGGGCCTCCTTTTCATCTGCAAGATGCAAATAATGATGCCATTTGCTTTATCAGATGTGGCTACGTTAAGTTGTGAGGTGCAAATGTAATAACGTAAAAACACTGTGAACAACATGGTAAAAGTCATGTCCACATTACCCCATTTAAGGTAGCTTTTTAAAAGTATGACTAGATTATGAAAATGCTGTTTTCTGTTTGCAAGGAGTTAGCAGTGGTGAGCATGGCTCTTATCTCATTCAGGAGTTCTTACTGTTAAGAGCAACAGTTTTAAGTACCCTTTTAATTCTAAAAGAGGCCATTTTAATTAATTTACTTATGAGTCATCAGTTTTTATACTTGGATGGATTTGTTTGTTACTACTAAGGAAATTTGTTATCTTTTATCTGTGGAGAATTTTTAATTTAATGTTAAATTAAAAGAAGCAAGAATGAAACATCAGCTTAAAGAATTTAAGGGAGCCTTACCTCATCTTTACTACTTTGCAAATATTCAGCATTAATAGATTTAGAAAACCACTGTGTTAAACTATTAACTTAAAATGGGTGGTTTTCATGGCTTATGCCTTACACCTACATTGACTAGGATTCCATCAGTGTTCCATCTGACTTTCTGTTGTAATACGGTTGTCATTGTAGACTGGTTGGAAGTAGTTGATCTAAGTTATAAGTATTTTATTAGAGCATATTTGTTTATATCACTCCTTTCTAGAGTGTGTATATTTTATGAAGTACTATTGCTTTTTTATCATTTGAGCTTGTTTTGGATTACTGTTGTTTTCTTGATAAAATTTTCTAAAGAGTAGTATTGATAGTTCTGGCCGTGGTTTTAAAATCAGTTTGTTTTTTGAGACATTAACTATTTAAAAGGTGGAGTGCATGTATGACAAGCATAATCATTAATGTACTGCAAAGCCCTGTGTTACATTAATGTTTACATCTAAACTTCACAAAAAATCTTTTTTAACTCCTTACTCAGTTGCCACCAGCACAGAAGGGCAAATTCCTCTAAGAAGACTTCTCATACAAGTGGCAGTCAATCACAATTCAGAATTTTCACATTCTTATTTAGGGATTATGTGTCATTTTTATAGAATGTCTGGGAAATATATTCTGATAAAGGGGAGACTTTCTCTTTGATGCCTCCCTTTTCTGGTCTCTTAAAATTCTTCCTTCTCATTCTAATGAGTTTTATATGTTCTTATTTTCCCCCATTTCTTTCTCTTGTCCTTTTGTTTCCATTCTAGTTTATTTTCTTTACTCCTTTCTGTGTGCGTATGGTCTGTGTGTGTGCATGTTGCATGCTTGTGTGTTTATCAGAAGAGTACTTGCAGCCTAATTCACCCCGGAAGTCTTTGGCATTTTGGAATTTACTAATTTTTTTTAGGGGCAGATACTTCCTCAAAAAAAAAAAAAATCTGTCAGTTCTATTCTTGCTACAGAAATAACCAAGAACTGTGAAGGGACTGTCTGACCTCTTTTGGAATTAACTTTGTAGCATTCTTTTGTTCTTTTCAAGGAGAAGTGGATTTCATTCACTTCTCATCTGGGGAGTAGGCAGAACAAAATGAAATGAAGTGGCAGACAGTCAGTGAGACCAGTAAACTTACCTACAAGAACTCATCAGTACAGCTTGCAGTTTTGTCTTCTTTCATCTGAGACTTTATTGTTGGTTGGTGGGCATAGATATCATTAAGTTAAGAATAGCAGACTTTTTGGAACTTACTACAATTTCTGTGCTTTGTATAGAAATATTTGAGACTCTGGCCTGTCTGGAGGAGGTTGTAGTAGCTGAACATCTGTGGTTTATTTTTCTTCTCTTAAAAACTTTTTGGTCAGAGTGTAGTGCTTTTCCTCTCTTACTTGCTTCACTGGAACTTTTGTCTTCACGGTTTGGTCTAGTTTGGCTGATAAGATAAAAACGAATTTTATGTGGACAATTATTATTACAAAGGAAGTTACTGGGGTTGCAAGCAAGTGAGGACTTTCTGCTGAAGTGGTTTCAAACAATTATCATCTTGGCATTGCCCTAATCAGTGGCAGATCTTCCTAAAAGTAGTTAATGAAGAAATTCTAGATGAATCGTGTTCTTCATGAGGATCTTGAAATTTCAAGCATCTTAGTAAGATAAGAGTAAGAACAAGGTTCATGTACATAGGTGTTCTAGTAGGCTTTTAAAGTTCCTTTACCTTCTTTTGCACTTTTATACTATGTGTAAGTATAGTTTATGGAAGCTAATAATGATATTTATGAGAAGGTAATATTTAGGAAAACTCCTACTTTTAAGTTTGGAATTTAGCTTTTTTTGTCCCCCTCCCCCCCCAGATTCCTCCATTCTTAGTAACAGCTGTAGGAATAGTAATTTAGAAATCTTCATTTAATACCATGTACTGGTAGCTAAGAAAATGTTATGAAACTTTGTTTATGTTGAAAATTTTGAAATGTCATTATTTTTCTATAATAGCTACCAAAAGGGCATAAAAAGACTAGGATATAAGCACAAGTAGTTACAAATAAGCGTATTTCATTGCTCAGGAGCATCAAAAGGTGCTTATTTGGTCTTTAGTGGTGTGTGCATTTGAGGGGCAGATTAGCGTTGCTAAGGAATATTTGCTAGCCTTATGACCTTGAATTTTCTCCCTTTACCTGTTCTGGCATCTGTTTCTTCAGCTGTAAAATGTAAGAATTGTATTAGATGATCTGTGGAGTTTTATTTCTAAAATTCTGAGTTCCTCAGAGTTGTCCCCTTATTAAAATCTGTTAAAGATTTCAGGTTCCTTGCCCTTAAAATTGCAATGGAAAACAAAAACAAGCAAGCAACCATCATTTTCTTGTAGAAGAGGTTCGTAGTGAGAGTTTGTTTGAATAATCTTTGTGAGATAGTGCCATGTTTCTCCTTAAGTGACCTAAATGTAGCTTATTTCTGTTTTAAATCCTCTTTGAATAAAATCCTCATTTTTTCCCTTCCTGGAACTTTACACATTTTTTTTTATAATAGAATCACATTTTAAGAAGTTATTGCTTTGTTTTATTATATTTTTGTCAGTTTCAATTTTTGTGAATTCTAATTACCTCAATTAGAATTTATGTTAAGGTAGTGTGGAATAATAAAAAAAATTTTTTTAAAAAGGTCCAAACTGGTTCCTCTTACTAGTTTCGTTATAGTCAACCCTCCCATATAATAGTATAATGTAATAGGAATTGGTGTAGGGTATATCCCTTTTCTCCGTTATTTTTGTAGCTGATGTGTCAAGACCACTCACAAGAGTTGTACATGATCTGAGCTTGATCAGGACAGAAAACAGTATGCCTGGACTGTGTCTTCATGCTCTTCTGATAAGCTCTTGAAGGTGCCATTCTGTACACAGAGTTACTTTCTTATGGCTTTCAAATACTCATGTCCAGTGATCTTGGCAAGTAATCTAGAGTCTAGTCATAGACTCTTCAAGGATTTCACATGATGGTTATTTTTCAGACCTTCAAAAAATTTCTACTTTTTCTTGACTTCATTTTGACTGTTTCTCCCTTTTGATAATGCTGTTTGGAAACTGATCGTAGTGGTATTGGTAAATAGATGAAAAAATAGAAAATTAATATAAAATATTTATTAGACATGTTAATTTTCTATTTTTTCTCCCAATTCAGTTTTTAGTTCAGAAACTATAACTTGTAGTTAAGGCTGGGTCTGTCTGGTAGCTTTGGGATTTTACTCAGTTTGATCAGTACTGCAATCAGAAAATTCATGAGAATTTCTCACCTTGTGTAAATGTGGCTCATTTTGTTTTCACATTTTGAGAAAAATAATCTCAGCATGCTTGTGTTTATTTCTGAACTTGCTATTGGAGATGGGTCATCCTGCTGAAAGCTTAATTACTTAAAAACCAAAGTAGTTTACCAGCATGGCTCATCACAAATAGTAATGTTCAAGGACCAATTTAATAAGATATTTTTCAGATACAAAGTTCTGTTTTTGCACAGGGTGAGAATCTCTTAGTATATTTTCTGATTGCTTTATATTTTTATTTTTTTTTTTTAAAGCTGTGTTATTTTTTAGTTCTTCATGCTTTGGAAGTAACAGTTGAAGAGAGGTGAGGAAAGTTTGTGAAAATTGTGATCGGTGATTAGCTGCCACCTGCCTGAGGTGTCTTCTGAGAGGAACTAACCTCTTTGTGGTGCTAGAGCAAGGTCACTGGATTAAAAAATGAACAGGTAATCATCTTATTCCTTGTCTGAAAAGTTCTGTTTTAAAATTAATAAATGCAAAGTGTTCAAGGCAATGTGAACTACAGTTTAAAGAAAGTTTTTATTTTTTCCTCAGAAACTAGTAAAGTGGACTATGTCCTTTTTCAAGCTGCCACAGCCATAATGGAAGCAGTTGTCCGAGAGTGGATTCTCTTGGAAAAAGGCAGCATCGAGTCACTACGAACATTCCTTTTAACCTATGTCTTACAAAGGCCTAAGTAAGTACTGGAGGAGGTGCTGCTAAAATACCCGTGCTGAGCTTGTGTGTCTGTCTTGTTAGAGCTAGCTTTTTCTTTCCTTTAAATGATTAGTGTTTGTGGTTAAGCACTAGATTGGGGCTGATAGTTTAAAAACTAATAAAAAGCTGTAAATAGGAATATCAGAATAGAGAAAAGGGAACAGGGGTAGGGGGACAGGGAAGTACTGGGGAACGACTAAATTGTAGCAAATTATATTCCATGCTTTTATAATCCTAATATTATATATAACCGATATGAACCAATAAGAAATAAAATTTAAAAAGACTGTTAACCCCCACATGCACATGTGATTGTAGGTTGTTTTTGTACTTAGAGAAGTGATACCTTTTCTTAAACATATAATACTAGGTTTTGTTTCTTTGAAAAGTTTGCTGAATAATAGGTTTTTTGTTGTTGAGTCCTAAAGAATTTCATTATAAATAAAAGTTGATTCTTAGACTCTTTTGAAGCTTTTTTTATATTTTCATGTTTTGGTGTCTGCTATAGGGATTTTTTAAAAATATATTTTACATTTAGAATGGGACAAATATTATAAGATGTAGGGGAGCATCCCAAGACAGGGGAGAAGGGAGAAATTAAAAAATCAAATGTTACTTATATATACGTACACAAACATGCATAGAAAATGTTATATATAAAAAAAGCACCAAATTCTTTGAGTTTCCTTTGAGGAATGAGGTGAAAGTGAATTTTCTTTTGTATGTTTAAACATGTGCACACTTTTTGTAGTGTTTAAACATTTTATAAGACCATGCATGTTTATTAACTTGTATGACTTTTTTCAGGAAAATATTTATGCAACTTTTGGTGGAGAACGTGCTTTATTAATTTTTTAAGTCCTCCAAACACCAAGTGTTATTTTAAGAATAGGCAATACATATTGTATGTTTGCTATTTGTGCAGTTGAATACTTTAGATATTCAATTACAGATTCAATAAGAAAAGTTTATTATATAATCAGACATCTATGTAGTCGAGAATGTTGATTAATAGTGATAAACATACATAAAAACTTTAATGGAGGGCATATATGATAAGGACATATATGCATTTGTCCTTATCAGCTGTTGACTAGCAGTTTCTGAATTCATTTTATTTAGTAATAATTACTGACACGACTTCAGCACTTATGTTAACTGCTTTACTACGTATAGGGAAGTGCATGAGAGTAAAAAGCCACAGTTTGCATTTAGCATAGATTTGGTTGGCCTGTCGATGAATTGTACGTGTGTGCGTGTGTGTATGTAGGGCATTGTTTATATTTCTGATTTTTATAGAGTAAGGGAAACTTGCTCTTGGCTTGAAACTTTTCTTCTTTATGCTTGCTTGTTTGCTTGGTTGATTGACTGAATTTTTGTTTGGGACGCTTGGGTGTAATACTAGCTTGCCCATTTATTGCTTTCATTTGACCTTATTTGCTAGACTGACAGGGTTTTTCTTTGACCCCTACATAACAAAAGGTAAGTACAAGTAAGTAGAAATCTTGACAACGGCACAAGTGTTTGTTGGGTTATTTCGTTTCCTTTTTGCACATACTGTAACTTGCACACATCAACATTTCTCTTATAGGTTCACCTATAAAAATGATGTGTATTTTGTTGAATTTTACTAAAAATGATATTTATTTTGATATTTTCCTTACCCTAGTTAAATATTTTGAAAGCAGTTTTGGTAATGTATATGGTTGAACAGAAGTTGAGAGAAACCTCCACATTTATAGCTATATAGTAAAAGAAAATAAGCCAAGGCCTCTGTTAATAGGAGTTTATACGTAGGAAGATTTAAAAAAATTGATTCCTGGACCTAAAGTATTTACTGTACAACAGTCTATTTATGTGACCTTGGGGAGTTAATGTGAAATCTGTAATATTTCAAATAATATTTTGACATGTGGAACAGGGATCTCTTCTGGTTGGTCCAGATCACCTGAGGCTGAATTCTGGAGCTCTGATTGCTATAGCCATCACCATGAAACAGCCTTTTTTAAGGATCACAGTGCAGCTTTTGGCTCCCTAGATAGCTTCCCTTGGAGCTGTTTGTCACAACCTCCCTCTCAGCTTGGGAATCCAGAATTCTATAGAGTGAGTGAAAAATATGCGTGGTTGTTTCTCTGTGTGTTCTCTTATACTATCCAAAATAATTCCATTGTTAAATAATTTTGATTAATTCAGAAGCTGTTTTAGAGTGGATTATTATAGGGTTCCATTTTAAAATAGTTCACTTACAAATTTTCTTCTGAACTTTCATTTGAATAATTTAAAAACTTTGAACAAAGTTGGAAGAATAATTCATGAAACATATATATATAATCTTAGTAAAGGCTCAAGTAACATTTAATTATATATGATTTCTCTGATGTATAAACAGATGTGTTCTCTGAGCCATGTGAGAGTAAGCCTCACACACACATCATGATGTCTCATCCCTAGCATGCTCTCAGTACTGCCGACATACTTGGTATATTTATATTATTTAATATGTTTCTAGTTCTTTAATTTGAGTCCTTCAGTTGTCTGATTGTTATTTATATTCTTTTCCCTCAGGTTAATTTTAAAAACAGGCAGTCTGTCTCTTTCTTTAGATCTATTAATGCACTCTTTACATATTTAGGTAAATAGGTTTTTGTTTTTTTTTAAGAGAGAGAAAGAGAATCAATTTTATTTAGTTTATCACCTGGTTTTGGTTGCTCTGATACTTAGTTGTGTATGTGGTGCTGGGGTTCGAACCTGCCAGGCAAGTGCCGTAACCACTCAGTCACTGCTCCAGACCGAATAGGTTATTTTTTAAAATCCAGAATTTAACTCTAGATTATACATTGTATTTAGTTATGTGCATGTCTCTCGCTCTCTCTTTTTAAGAGAGACAGAGAATCAATTTTATATATTTTTTCATGTGTCTTTCATTGTTCCAACACTTCATTGTGTACTTGGTGCTGGGGGTGAACCTGAGTCCTTGTGCATGCCAGGCAAGCTCTGTAACCACCGAACCACCACTCCAACCCCTAGTTATGCCTCTTTTTTTTTTTTTAATTGGTTTTTTTTTTTTAAAGATTGAGGGACAGTGAGAGAGGAAGAAACAATTTTTATTTAGTTTTCCATGTGACTTTCATTGCTCCGTCACTTTGTTGTGTAGATGGTACTGGGGTTTGAATTCGTGTACTGGCACATGCCAGGCAAGTGCTGTAACCGATGAGCCACCACTCCAGCCCCAAGTTATGCCTCTTTTAATCAAGAATAATTCTGCCCTTCTCATATTTGATGTCATGGGCATTTTAATCTTATAGAATGTCCAACAATGTGAGTCAGGTGTAAATTTCTTGGCATGCTACATAGATAGAACACTACAGGTTGTGTAGTATTGACTAGTGTATCTGTGTCTAGTATAGTTGTGTACTTCCCGTTACTTGCTCAGAATTTTTTCTTTTCTATTTTTTCCTCTCCTGAGGTGAGGATACACAGTGACTTTTTTTTTTTTTTTTGGGTGATGCTGAGGATTGAACCTAGGACCGTGGGCATGCTGGGAAAGCACTGTACCACTGAGCAACATCCCTAGCTCCACAGCGCCCTTTCTTATTTTTAAAGAGGCAGATGTAGCATAGTAGTTGAGATAGGGGCTTATAATGACTTCTTTCACTCTGGGACCTTGGGCAAGTTATTTGATCAATTTTTGTTCATTTCCTGGTTATTAAATGGAGTGAACGTAATGTTGGAAGAATTAAATGTGTTGATTTTTTGTGAAGTTAGTATATGTAAAGCCTTGCATATCATAAGAACTCAATATTTATTTTCTAATAATTTGTAATTCTTGTCAATAGCCATTTTTAAAACTAACTTTACGTGCATTTTCAGCTGTATGTACTTTCCTCTGCGTGTGTGTGTGTGTGTATGTGTGTGTGTGTATGTGTGACTAGGGATTGAACCCAGGTATGCTCTACCATTAGGAGAAAGGACTACATTGCTGGCCATGCCCCTCCCCCCTCTTTTTCTTATTGTGAGGCAGGGCCTTACTAAGTTGCCCAAGCTGGCTTTGAACCCGTGGTCCTGCTCCTTCAGCCTGATGAGTCTCTGAGGTTACAGGTATGCACCACTGTGCTGGCTTTATGTACATTTTCGAATAGTAGTGTATATGAACTGTTTTGTTCCCCCAAAAGTATAAAAATTCCTCTTTGGTCAACAAACATTTTTGCACTTTAAGCATTTATTTGCTTGTTGAATGAAGAATAAGTGGTTCAAGTCTATACTTTGAAAAATTATTTTTCACTTTATTTTTAACATAGGGAGATATTTATTCATTGTGTAAATGTTGAATAAATGCCTGTTACACGGTGGGCAATGTTTTGTTGCTTGCAGTAGTGTTGGGTGGTTGATCTAGGAGATGGAGGTAAATGGTACTAAGAGATGCATCATGTTACCTGGGGGTGCCTTCCTGGACAAAATGACATCATAGTCTTGGCAGAGGGAGAAGTTCAGAGGCCTGGAAGTGCAAGAGCATGGAGCTAGGAACTGAAAGAAGAACTTACAAATGGAGTGAGGTTGGAAAGGGGAGCAGGCACCTGACCATGGAGAGCCTTATAAATGGATAACCATAAAACTTATGTCCAAACTGGGACACCTTTGAGAGTGAAAGCAAAAATAATACTGTACAGTGGGTACATTGGGTACTCTTGTAAATCCAGGATGGATCCCATAGCTTGTTTCCCATGGTTATTATATCTTAGTGGCATTTGAGATGCTGTATAATAAATTCATGAGAAAAGATGTTTTAAGTGCCCTTTTAGTTGAATGGGCGTTATACAAATATTTCAGCTTGGGATGGGTGTTTCTGCTATCGTTTAGAGGAACAGAACCTAGACAGGAAATTTTTAAGTTTGTTTTATAATGTATATGCTTCCATAATATTATACCTTGAATAGCTAGAATTTTGCCTTTTCATGTTGGACAGTATGGGATTTATAATTATACTACTGATTGGAGATGGATGTTAGATCAGAATTTTTCTTAATCTTAGTAAATTTTCTTTCCTCAAATATTTAACAAGGAACTCACTTAAGATGTTTTGAACACTGCCTAAAGTGCTTAGTACTAGGCACAGTTCTAGGGACTTATAATAATTCTGTAGTTTTATCCCCATTTTACAGATGAAAAAACAGGCTCTGGGTTCTGTTTTGCCCAGGGTCATACAGTCAGTAAATTATGGAGTCTGGATCTGAACCCAGATCTTTTGGCTTTGGAGGATGTATATAACCAGTAGGGTATACTTTTCTCAGATATAAATGGTATAGTTTTAGTAGCTTAGCCCTAGTGAGAAATTTGGGAGTAGTTTTACTTTAAATGTAGGTAAATAATTTCATAATGATGTTTATGTTTTACAGCCTCCAGAAATATGTTCGGGAACAGATTCTATTAGCCGTAGCAGTAATTGTAAAGCGAGGATCATTGGATAAATCAATTGACTGCAAAAGTATTTTTCATGAAGTCAGCCAGTTGATAAGCAGTGGCAATCCCACTGTGGTAAGTGTGCTAACCATATGTATTTTTAAGTGTTAAAATTCTTATTTTGATTTTTCACAAATAGCATTATACCAATTGTAGTATGGATATATCTACATAAAAGGTGCATGAGCTAATTGAGCAATTTTCATTTGTTTGCGCTTTCTTCATTTTTAAATATGTGTGCATAATATACATACAGTATATTTTGCTTTGGAATTTGATTTTTTTCTATATTGCCATAGTGTTCACATCCATCATTTTAATTGGTTGTAGACTATCTTAATATATCATAATATTATGTTTTTTTTTTTTTTTTTTTAAGAAAGAGGGACAGAGAGAGGGAGAGAAAGAGAAACAATTTTTAATTCAGTTTTTCATGTGGCTTTCTTTGCTCTGAGACTTTGCTGTGTACGTGGTGCTGGGGTTTGAACTCGAGTACTTGCGCATGCTGGGCAAGTGCAGTAACCAACGAGCCACCGCTCCAGCCCTATCATAATATTCTTAACCATTTCTTTTTTTTTTTTCCTTCCGTCCCTCCTCAGTACTGGAGGTCGAACTCAGAGTCTTTCTGGACAAGTGCTGTACCACTGACTTACATCCTCACCCCATTAAAAAACCAGTTTTTGAGACACAGTCTAAGTTGCCCTAGGTGGCCTGGAACTTGGGATCTTCCTCCCTCAGACTCTTAATTAGCTGGAATTGTAGGTCTGTGACTCTGTGCCTGGTATTTTTTCCCCACTTTTACATAAACCTTGGAAAACTACTGGTGATTAGAGAAGTGTTTGAACTAAATGTAAAATGACATCTCTTATAACAAAAATCATTACTTGTTGCTAGTGATCAATTATGATTCTGGGACTGAGCTACTGATACTTGTAAGTATTTGTATTACTGAATGATACTTAATTCATATATAAATGGGATTGGTAATTCCTGTTCCTTCTGATTCCCAGTAATTAAATCTTTAAATATTGTGGGTAGGTTTTTATTTTTTTTTCCTTTCTCAATTTCTTTTTTATTTTTTTTTTTAATTAAAGAGAGAGAGGGATGGATGGAGTGCAGGTGGGGGAGGAATAATCAGTTTTATTTATTTCTTCATCTGGCCGTTGTTTCTCCACTTTCTCTTGTTTGTGGTGCTAGGGTTTGAACCCAGGTCCTCGTGCATGCCAGGCAAGTACTCCAACCTTGTGCCACTGCTGTAGCCCCTCGAAGTTTCTGTTTTTGAATAATTGGAGTGCTATCTATGTGAGGCAATCCATCTTACAATTCTTTTGGAATTTTTTTGAATCTTCAGTGGCCCCTCAGGAAGGGGTATGGTTTTTACTTTATTTTCTTTTATTTCTTCGTGGTGCTGGAGATTGAACCCAGGGCCTTGTGCATGCTATACCCCCACCCCAAGTGTATAATTTTTAATGATATGCTTCATGCTTTGAGATTAGGGTATAGTTGTACATTTTAGGAGGGTTGTGAACTTTGTTCTTGACTTTCCACAGTAATTCTGATCTCTGCTACCTCTGTTCTTTATTATACATGGCTATACTCTTATCTTACTGCTCTAGCTGTATTGTGGGGTCTAGATTGAAGGAATCCATAAGTAAGCTTGTTAGAACTATCAGACTTACTAAACATGTCATAAGTTTCTTTCCTACCCTTTGGAATTTACCAGAGATTCAAGTTTATTTTTTCCCTTACCACCTTTATTGAGGAATAATAGTTTGCATGCATTACTTACTGCATCCATTTAAAATATGCACTTCATTAGGTTCATTAGGTAGCAGCAAACTACTACCAGAATCAAAGGTGCAGAATATATATTTTGTGAATTTTGATTGTGTGGATGTTATGTTTTATGCCATTTTTGTGGCAAATTTCTCTCTCCCTCTCTCTTTCCTCTCTTTCTTTCACACTGGGGCTAAACCCAGGGGCACTTAACTACTGACCCACATCCCCACCCTTTTTGTATTTTATTTTGAGAAAGGATCTCGCTAAATTGCCAAGGTTGACATTACTCGCTATCCTCCTGTGTCAGCCTCCCAATCTTCTGGGATTCCAGGCGTGTGCCATTGTGCCTGGTACAAATTGCTACAGGAACTACTATTCAATGGAACTTTCTGGGTTGATATAAATATTCTACATCTGTGCTTTTCATTATGTAGCTACAACAAAGATCTGTGACTTTTATTCACTTGACATGGCTAGTATGACGGAGGGACTGAATTTTTAAATGTATTTAATTTTAATTAATTTAAATTCAAGTAACCACATGAAGTTAGTGGCAACCCTATTGAACAGGGCAGTTCTAGAGACTTCCATAATCCAAGGATCAAATTTTATGTCTTTTAGCATTATGAAATCTAAATAAGACTAACAAAAAATGTACATGCTTGAATCACTGCATTTTATAAATCTTTTTGGTTTTATGCTGTGAAACAGTTCCTTGAAAATGATCCTCTATAATAAGAGTCCATTTACAGGTTTTGAAATGTGTATTATTGGGAAGATACTTTTTACTTACATTATTCTTTATGGTCTCAGATGTCTGTTATTGGTGGATATGGTCTTCATCTGATGGAGAGCTTTGTTTTTAAGGACTGATGCTTCAGGGATGCCTGCATTAGTTGTATAATGATAATCTTGTTTTTTTGTATGGATTTTGGTAGTAATTTGCTTCCAAACAAGTGGCAAATATGCTATACCGTAGTGGCTGCTGCAGAGGGCTGAGGGAAAAAGTTCTGGCTACTACTAGCAGGGAAAAGGTTTAGAACAGAAGGTCCTACTATGTACTAGCCCTGAATGTGCTGAATCAGGTTATTTTTCATAGTTTAGATTCGGCTTTAGAACATCTTGTTTCATTTTGGCAGTCCTGTGGTGAGAGTCTAGCTCATTGTTATGGACTGGATTTAAACTTCAGGAACTTCACCAGCGACGATGAGATCTATCTATGACTGATGCCTTTCCTGTGCTAGTTTGATGATCATTCTAGCTGGGATTTTGTTGTTGAGTTCTGCAGCTTGCCCTCACCCCCCACAAGTACCCTCTTGGCACTGGGACACTGCAACCAAAGGATAAAGAGTTCCTTGCCTCTCTCAGCAATAAGCACATACTTGGGCATTGAGTTCTCTGCTTCCCTTCCTCGGGTAATTTGACCCAGCACAAAAAGTAGTCCATATCAACCTGACAATTGGGATTTTTCAAGCCACTGAAATAACTGATATTTTGAGAATGATTAAAATAGATGTAGCTGTTTAGTTAGAGAAGATTTTGCAATATTCACATAGCCAACACTTTGAGAATACATGGATAAATTTCATATTCTCATAAAATACTCCAAAGATTTGCTTTTCCAAGTCAGATTTCTAACACTGGGACTAAGAACTTTTATAGTGGTAGGGAACCAATAGTGAGAGGTAGAAGATTGTAAGATAAATTGATTTTGGTGACTACATTGAAAACATTAAACTTCAAAAAATGTTCTCCATTTACATGGTAGGTGAAGTGCACGCACTGGCTATCCCTGTGTATCCTTGCTTAGTAGCTTGAAACTGTCTCACTCAGCCTTTGGAAGACTATGCGTTTTGGGTGTTTATTTCCTGTGCTAGTTTCATAATATGTTTATCCAAGTTTAAGGACAGTGTAGTATAACGGAGCACTGATTTTTAATTCAGTACTTAGTTTTAAATTACAGTTTTGCCATTTACTGCCTACCTGACTTGAACAAATTGTTTAACTTCTCTAGGTATGAATTCCCTAATATGTAAACTAAACGTAATGATACCGTTTTAGGGACTGCTCACTCAGCAGTATTTGTGCTTAACTCCCTAGTAGCTTCTGATACCATTTTTGTAGAATCTTGGGGAAGTGAACTGTAGTAAATCATCTCTATCCAACTTTTAAATATTGAAAAACAAGACAAGTATCTTGAATGAAAATGAATTATTTATATATTTAAAAAGGTATAACTAATAGATCGAGTGTCCTTTAATTATTTTAAGAAGTATTCTAGGGGCTAGAGTGATGGCTCAGTGGTTATGGCGCTTGCCTGGCATGCACAAGTGCACAGGCTCAGACCCCAGCACCATGTGTACAAAAAACAGTCTGAGCTACAAAGCCACATGAAAAACTAAAGTTGATTCTGTCTGTCTCTCTCTCTCTTTCACTGTCCTCTCTCTTAAAAAAAAAGTGTCCTATAGTCTTGGTTTTCTACAGTTTTATTTTTATTTTTATTTTTTGGTTGTAGTTTTATTTATTTTTATGCAGTGCTGAGGATTGAACCCGGTGCCTTACGTGTGGTGGGCAAGCACTGTACCACTCAACTGTGGCCCCAAGCACTGTGCATTTTATGGAATGTTTACATTCCATTCATGAAACTTTTCTAAGGAAATACTCTTTAATATAGTTTTCCATCTGTCATGGTGAATTCTTAGTGTAGTTACACATGTATGATTAGTGAGTAATATGTTATTTCATGCTGCCTTTGTGGGTAGGCTGTTTTACTTCCATGATTATACAGGTTACCGTGGTTACCTCATCTCAGTTGGCAACTGTCAGACCTGCTCTCAGTACTAGTTTGAGAAGCATATGGAAACTTTCCTCCTAGGGAAGCAGCTACATTTTTAAAAATTTTAAGCTAACGTTTAAGCTAAAACTGTAATGTTTCATGTTTGTCTTCCCTTGGTAGTAGCAGACTATGTTAAATCACTTTTAAAGGTGTTTAATTCAGCATTTAAGCCTCCTTCCCTCTTTGCCATGTTAAAAAGTGGGTGAGAAATTCACTTGTCTGCCCCTGGATGTGATAGGCAAGTTAATCTCTCTTATCACCAACTCTCATTGATGTTTGCTTAGAAGAGCAGCTGGAAGTCTGCTTTATGTATGGCAACCTTTCATAAAGTTTATTCTTGGTAATAAGGCTCCTGGGGCAAGAGCCAGGCTATTATAAGAGACAATCCTCTCTCTGAACAAGAGCATTTTATTTTGTCAGCTGGAGTTAGTGTTTGAATTTCTTGTGCTTGTGACAGTAAGCTGGTGAGTAAGGCAAGCTATCTCTGAAGGGCATTTTTTTTCACTAGCATGAAAATAATGGTGTTGACTAGAAATGAGAATGCTGCTATAAAGCTTTTAGTGTGAAGACAAGAGTTCAATCATTAGCCAGCTTATTAACTCGAATTCTTAGTACTTCAGTGAAAGACTACTGACTGGGAAAACTTTTTTATAACCTTGAGACTTATTGCATTGCCTCCTATTTGTTTTAAATAGTAAAATTTTCTGTTTGAAATTTTATTAACAGTTAAGAGAAAAAGAGACTCATCATGTATTTGTTTTTCACCTTTCTCTTGTGTTGACATAGTTAGAAGCATAGAAGCAACAGTTAATTAATTTAAGCAATGTTTACTGAGCATCTACTATATTGCTTTAATGATGCTGCAGTTATGGCTCTCTTTAAATGACAACTACCCTGATTTTAATTTGGTGGAATGTATATAACAATCAAGAGATTAGTGCTCTCCCCCCCCAAACAATGCCCAAACTGGTGGTAGTTATTTTTTATGGTAAAAAGACCACTTCCACTTTATCTTATCTTAACCAGTTACATTTATATAGCACTTTCAGGTGTATTATTTAAATTGAACCTCGGTAATCATGTGAATTAAGCGGGGCAGAAGGCCCTTTGTGTAAATGAGACAGTTGAGTCCACCCTAAATGAAGTGCCTTGCCCGCAGTTATTTGAAGTGGGAAATCTTGGCCTGTTAGAACCCAAACAGTAGGATTTTTATACTGGACTCAAAAAGTCCTTCCGAGTTTTTTTTTTTTTTTTAATAATGAATTTTAGATACAGGTTTAATCAATTTTGTTATTTGGTTTCTAACTTACTAGCAAATGAAAATCAGTTTAGAGCTAGCTGTGATGTTGGTGAAATTGCCAGCAGCACAGACGCTGCCTGAACAAAGCTGTGGAGCAGACAAATCCAAGAGCATGGATCTGGACCACCTTGTCAAAGTCATTTTATTCCAACATTGTATAATCATCGCTACTGAAATAATTCTTTTTAGAAAAATACATAGAATGTTTCATTAGCATTGTTTACTCATTGCACTTAGAGAATTAACAGACACTAATTTAATTCTTTGTGATCTGGCATAAGCAAAGTGTTGTGTTAACCTCTTAGAAGTCTTAATTAAGATTTGGACTTAGGATGTTTCTTCTGCTCAGATCCCTTTTATAACTTTAGCGTGACAGTCTCCACCTTTTTTATCAGTTAGTCGACTTTCATCTGATTTCACTGAAATTATTTACAAGAGCTTTTGTTTCTGACCCTCCCAAGTATCAGCCACTGTTTCCCAGTACAGAATATTATCTGATTCTTATCTCTAATACAGAATCTATTCTTGGCTCTGACAGAGGGCAGAGGCAGCACTTAAAGTTAGAAGGGGAGTTAAGAGGGTGACCACTGAAACCTAAATGTCCGAAGCAAGCAGTTAGGAAACTTTTACAAGCACATGGAAGATGCAGAGCTTGTGATCTCTCCTTGGCAGATTTGACGCTTTTTCTCCCTTTCCTCTTTCTCTGTCCTCTGTTGTCTCTTGAGAGTGCATTTTTTGGCTGGCTTCCCTAGCTATTTTCATGACAATACAATGCAAGGTAACTTAATTTTAAGGAGATTTAATCGACAAATGCTGAAAATGAGTAAACTTTTGGAAATGAGTGTGTTACGTTTAGGTCCCCTATGAATAGGGAGAAATATTTTGTTGATATGTGTTGAATTACTTTGTTCTCTTAATGTAAAATTGGTGCTTAATTACTCAAATTTCTCCAATGTATGAGTCACCTTTGAGTCAGACCCATGTAGTGTTTAGTGTTTATGATGCTAATCTCGTATTCTTAGAGGATTTTCAAATTAAGGAGAGATTAAACTATCTATTAATGATGAAAATCTTATTGAATTTTAGTTTTTTGGATGCAGATAATTTTATATACAGTTAAAAACTATTTCTGCATGCTGCATAATTTATTTTTATAATTTCTTAAGTCAGTATATAGGGATAGAAAGCATTTGGTTTTAAAGACTTCTCTTTTTCAGAAGTATAAAGTAGAAAAGGAATATGAAATAGTGTATGTGGCTTAAAAGCAATGATAATATATATCTATGCGTTAAGAAATTGGAAGGCTATAAATAATTGTTACAGTAATAACCCTGGATGATAAGATTATAGGCAATTTTATTTTCTTTGCGCTTTTCTATACCTTCTGGTTTTTTCTGGGATGAAGATATGCTAGATTTTTTTTGTAGGATCAGAAATTTTAAGAACAAAAGTTTCTTCTGTTCAGAGAGCTGTCTGTAATGAAAACTCATTTTGTACCTGATTCTTATATATTAAGAATATACTTCTGTGGGTGAACTTGTACATCATTAGTGTGAAAGTTTGCGCTAGGAGGAATGTATTTATTGCTACAACTTAAAAAGTAGTTCCATGCTCCTGAGGGCTCCTTGCTTATCTGATGAAGCTTATAGCTAAAGCAGACTTAAAAATTAATAACCTCAGCAAGGCTTTCACCTATCTTTGTCTTATCCCTTTCCTCCGCTCATTTGTTTCATATCTTGACAGTAAACATGCATATATAATCTTAGGAAATCTTTATTTCCTGTGAAAGTCAAGGTTTATTGTGAGTATGTATTGGCCATTTATTAGAGATGTTTTACGAAAAATTTGAATGTGATCATCATTTAAAAATACTCCATTTTGTGAACACACAAAGTTTGTGGCAAATTGTAAGTTACTTGTGGAAAATTGTTATGGATCATTTATTTGTAAGGATGGTAGTTTGTTTAAGGAGTACTTCTGGATTTTCACAATCGCATGTTTTTTCTCTTAAACATTTAGATATCTGTTTGTGATGTCCTGTTCACCGAAGTCTTATTTAGAAAGCTAAGGTGAAAATCTAAAGCTAAGGGGCTGGAGCTATGGCTAAGTGGTTATGGCACTTGCCTGGCATACCAGAGTACGCGAGTTCGAACCCCAGCACCCCATACGCAACAAAGTCTCAGAGCAACAAAATCCACATGAAAAACTCAATAAAATTGATTCTCATCCTCTCTCTCCCTTTCTCTCTCTCTCTCTTTCTCTCTCTCTCTCTCACACACACACACACACACACACATTGTCCCTCTCTATTTAAAAAAAAAACAAAAAAATCTAAGGTCAAGATTTGTTTAAAAAATGCGGAGGGCTGGAGTGGTGACTGTGTGGTTGGAACATCTGCCTGGCATGTGCGAGGTCCTAGGTTCAAACCCCAGCACCACATACAGAACTGTGTGTCAGAGAAACTAAGGCCAGATGAAAATAAATAAATAAATAAAAGTGATTCTCCTCCCTCCCCCCTCTCTTTCTTTCCCTTTCCCTCTCTAACTTCTGTCCATCTCTACCTTTCCCTCTCTCCCTTCTTCCCTCCCTCCCTCCCTCCTCTTTAAAAAAAAAAAGAATACTAACAATTATCTTCAGAATCATAACATCTTGAAATTCTTTTTTTTTTTAGATCTTTGTGAATTAACAGTTTCCTCTGAATTTCATTAATCTGATTTAGTACCTGCTTGTTGCTTTGTTTCATACCTATTGTTCAAGCTGTATTTAAAAATTCATGTTTGCAGTTGATCTGGTATCATTTAAATGTGTCTGTGAAGTGTTGATTGCTGGTACCTGGTACCTTATTTATTAATCACCATTTTAGAAGAAAGTCATTCTTTTTTTTTTTTTTTTTTTAAGAGAGAACAAGAAAACCAATTTTATTTAGTTTTCATCTGGATCTGGTTTCTCCGACACCCAGTTGTGTATGTGGTGCTAGGATTTGAACTTGGGTCCTCGCGTATGCAGGCACCTGCTGCAACTCCTGAGCCACTGCTGCAGCCCAAAGAAAGTCATTCTTCAATTTGTAATTTCGTTGGGGCAGGAGCGGTGGCTTAGTGGGTACAGCACTTGCCTGGCATGCGTGAGGACCCGGATTGGAACCCCAGCACCATGTACACAACTAAGTGTTAGAGCAACGAAATCCACCTGAAAGACTAAATAAAATTGATTCTGTCTTTCTCTCCTGTTCACTTTTTTTTTTATTGTAATTTTGTTAATTTAAAAAGTTACTGTATTTGATAAGTTTCAAGGAGAGGCTTTTGTGTCTCATTTCTTGAGAAGACTGATTCTTTTTAGGGTCATGCAAAGATGGTGAAATGGGCACTCTTGAAGATTTGGGGAGGAAGGGACCTTTTGTATCAAAATATATACTTTGAAGTAAAATTTTCGAAGTATGATGGTCTGTTATAGCTCAGTGGTAGAGTACTTGCCTAGCATGCTCATGGCCCTGGGTTCTATCCCCAACCCCCTCAGCCAAACAAAACCAAAGTGTACGTGTGTATATGTTTATGCTAAATCATGAGCATTCAGAGAACTTTTATCATTGATGGATACCTCCAGATTCCCCAGAGAATTTGTATTTCCTTCTTGTTGTGGAAAAGTTTGTGCCTGCCATAAAATATTAGTTATATAGTCATGTTTATCTTGGTTGAGATGAAGAAGTGAATAGGGATTTCCTTTTCTATCTTTCTTTTCTTCTTTTTTTTTACATTTTTAAAGGAAAATTTCAGATATATACAAAAACAGATAAGTAGTATGTTGATCACCCATGTAGTAATCATCACTCACCTTCAGCAAATATTAACTCTTGCTAGTCTTTAGGAATTCAATTTTGTATATATTTGCTAAGATTTGCCAAGATAAGCATCTGTAAGGTCAAGGTACTAACATCAGAAGCATTTCTGAACAAAGATGCTGCGTGCAGTTGGTGGGTGGGTCTGATTGTGTTCAGCTGTTGTGTAAGCTTGCAGAAATAGTATCATCTTGACTTTAATCTTTCGGTTGTTCTGAGGTAGCAAGCATATTTCTGTTTAACCCCTGGAAACATGCCAAAAATAATTCATATTGGGGCTGCAGCAGTGGCTCAGAGGTATTGCGTTTGCCTGGCATGCATGAGGACACAGGTTTGAACCCCAGCACTGTACTATGTATGCAACGAAGTGTCGGAGCAATGAAGGCCACATGAAAAACTTAATAAAATTGGTTCTTTCTCTCTCACTGTCTCTCTTTAAAGAAAATAGTAATAATTCATATCATTATCTCCTTAACTCTAAGTAGTCTATGAATAAAATTGATCAGTTGATATTCGAAGCCTACTGGATAGAACCAGTGAGAAGGAAAATCTTCATTTTTTATTTTTAAACGTTTTGGGTACACCTGGTTGATAACTGGAGACTGTAAAATCTGTTTTAGTGTTCCCTTCACCAACACATGTACTAAAATCTGAACAATACAGAGATTAGCATGGCCCCTGCAAAGGATGACATGCATTTGCAAAGTGTTCCATATTTTTGGAGGTTCTGGGGAATGAAATTGATCAAATTATTTTCATGTTATAAATATATCACAGTGTATCCCACTATTATATATAATTATAACATGTCAATTTAAAAAGTCTGTTCACTTTTCATCATTTTGGAATACATTTTACAAGCATCAGAATATTGAGTTAGACAGCCCTGGGTTCAAATCTCAGCTGGCTTTAGGTAATTACCCTTTCCAAGTTTCAGTTTTTTCAGTTGTAAAATGGAATATGGTTTGTTGTGCAAATTGAATAAAATAATGCATTCCACATTGATTATTTTAATATAAAATTCTGTGAATTCCATGATTAAGTGAGAATAAGTTCAAGGCTTAGATGGATTTGTATAACTGGAATTGACAAGTATTATTAACACCAGGCCACACAGAAAGGAGATCTAATCTTTATTTTGTCATATCTAATTTTCTGATTGATAGCTATAAGATCTGAAGACGTAATGGATAATCTAAAGATAGAAATGTTCTATTATGTTCAAACAAATATTGTATTGAAACAAAGCATTGAAAAATTAATTCCTTGCTATTGTTTCTTATCAAATACAGCAAACTCTGGCCTGTTCTATTCTAACTGCACTGTTGAGTGAATTCTCAAGTTCAAGTAAAACAAGCAACATTGGATTGAGTATGGAATTCCATGGTAACTGCAAAAGAGTTTTTCAGGTATTGGTATTTTTGTTCTTGTGTTTTAATTATTGGACTATTTTTATTTGTTTGTTCCACATTTATTATGTAGTTGAATGATAGCTTGTACCCAAGGATTTGAGTTGTGATTTCATAGAATACAGTAAAGTGATAGGTTTGGTGAATGTAGTTGACAGTTTAATATTATTTAATTCTTGTTGAAACAAAACAGAATACTGCTGTAGAGATCCCTTAGTTTATTATTTTCTTACTGTGTTTAGATATAACTGATCCAATTGATAGGATTCTTCTGGCTTTAAAAATAGCACTGGCAGAATGCCAAAGAGGGCCTTGTATTTAAAATGTTATTGCAGATGGTGTGGGCTCTTTGTCTCTCTCCTATGTATTGTTTGGCTCTGAAGTAAAGTTATGTGAAGGCATTGGCTTAAATCCTAGGGCTCTGCACTATAGCAACTGACTCCAGCTCTGCGGTAGTTGTCAAACACTCCTCCATGGAGTAGCATTTATATTACAGTAAATAGTGTCACTTGATAAAAGGGTACTGTGATATAAATTCTGAGTGAAGTCCTCAAGATGGAAAATGTTCTTAAGGAAATAGTGTTTTCCAGTGGAAATTTTAAGGTTTTTATTTGTTTTATTTTGTTTTGTTTTATGGTTTGAATAAGTTTTCGATACAAAAATACTTGTGATTTATTGATGATAGGAAGAAGACCTTCGTCAGATCTTCATGCTGACTGTTGAAGTTCTGCAGGAGTTCAGCAGACGGGAAAACCTCAGCGCCCAGATGTCTTCAGTGTTTCAGCGTTACCTTGCGCTCGCCAATCAAGTCTTGAGCTGGAACTTTCTTCCTCCAAATTATATCCTTTTAACAACTGAACAGTTTTTTTGCAGTAATCTTCATGGCTCAAAATCATTTGTCTGCAGTTTTTATAATACGTATTGTTGAAAGAAGAGTTTATTTTTTAAGAAATGGAATTTAATTTGTACAATGGACTACTTAGATTTTAAATTCCACTTACTATTTTGTAGAAGAGAGTGGAATACATGGAAACATTTGGTGACTAATGAGGCTTTTGCTAACTTAGAATGAGCAGTATTCCTTGAGAATGAAACAGAGAAAGGTGGTAGATGCATGTTTATTAAGAAAATGAACCATTTTCTCCTTGGATATGTAATTATATTAGATTCTTTACTGACTTTCTGTAAGTCTAGTTTGTATATCTTTATGGATATTGTTCAAGTACAGATAAATTAGTATGTTGATTTTTCAAGACCTTGCTAATATAAAAAGATGGAAATTTCATTTTTAGGATATAGTTAGTGACACAAAATAAATTTAAATGTATTATGTTTACATACATCTGCTTTTTAAAATCAGTTTCTAACATGGAGAAATTTTTATTTTTAGAAAGCAGTTTCTTAATGATTATGATTTAGTATTCTGTAACATCTGCTGCCTATTGGTAGACTGAAGGAGTAATGTATAGTGTCTATCCATTTATAGCGTAGCTAAATTGGACAGATTTGGGTTTAAGCCTCAGGTGATCTTAGGCAAATTACTGAACCTTCCTGAATCTTAATGGGTATGGATTGTTGTGTGGGTCAAATGAAACAGTACATTTAAAAAAGCCAGGATTAGCTACTATTTATGTAGCTTATAATACTTTCTTGAATAAAGTAGTTCATCATGTAACTGGCTATCTGTGTCATGCCCCTTTTTCTTGATGTAGTACACTTTTTTGTGGTGTAGAAAATTTAACTTGAGCTGTTTTAGATGCCTTTAATTAGGCCTTTCTTAGGGATCTGGGACTGGGGTTCTGTTTAGGAGGAAAAGACTGATGATGATAAGCAAATAAATATTGAGTCGATAGCATATTTAAGATGAGACTCATCTTTATTCCAACAGAGCCGGGAGCTACTACATTCACATACGTAGAAGTTTAATGAATTGTGACTGCAACAATAGGATTGAAAGGCATGTGGTGGGTCATAATGTTTTCTTCTATTTTCGAGTTACCGTATTTACGTAGTAGAAAACTGTGAAACGCTGTATGGGGTGAAGTGTCTCTGACTCCTCACACAGAGTTAAGGTCAGTCAGTAGTGAGCTGCTCCTTTGAGGGATGAGGCTTACACTGAGCTTAATCACTTTCTCCTTTGTTCCTATTCTTTAATCATCTTTCTCCCAATAACTAATTTTATATCTTCACTCTACTAATATTATTCTTTTTGGTTAAGAGACATTTGTTTTCTTAGCCTTGCTTTTTAAAAAAAAATTTCCCATTTTGCGTGTTGCATTATTATTTTTGCTCCAGATTATGTTTTGTTTCATTTTATTTTGTAAAACATGGCCAGTCAGACTTTCGTTGTAGATTTAGGGACCACTGTAATGGGATCTTGCTGTGGGGGAAGAGGGAAGAGGGAAAAGAGATGGTACTCAACTCCCTGCTGTAGTTTTTTTGGAAAGAAAAAAAATATTGAAAAATCTTGGGCAGATTTTAAAAATATCAGGCCATATGGAGCTATCAAAACATTAATTATATGTGTAGGGAAATCAACGAAAGTTACACTGCATATATTGTAGCCAAATTTAAAGTGTCTGTGTTAGAGAAATATGTAGTTAGTTGGCTGAGAGTGACTATTTTATAAGTGGAAACAGTTCTCTGGGAGTTTGGAAACAAAGTTTGCCTGAAAGATACACATACATATATTTTATAAAGTCCTTAGATAAAGCTTTGGAAAATCTGTCATCTGAAAATGATAAGTACTACTACAGTCTTTGCAAAGGAAGTAATTCCTGGTTTAAGAATGCATGTCTTAATCTTGGGGATGTTGTTCTGCTGCTTTATGAGTGAGTGCTCACACGAGCGTGGACTGTTGTATGTCCATTTGTTGACAAACTGAATTACAACCTGGTGTTCTTCCTTCGAGTGGAGTAGCCTTAAGCATGGGAGAAAGAACTTGGCAGTGACTTTTAAACTAAGCTATACTTTTACAACTAGTTAAGGAAATCAGTGTCAAGGAACTCAATTTGAACTAATACCTAATTTTCTCAATTAGTTGGAGATCAACCTTTCAGTCAGTAAGGAAAGTTGAGTAATTATTTAGCTTCCATATCATAGAGGCAGTGTAATATTAAAACTTTGAAAAAATGGGTTTATTTGATGGTTTTTTAAAAGGTATTTATTTGTCTCTTGGGGTAGATAATGAATAGTAAGAACCCTTGTAAAATGTGTGTGTATATTTTTGTGTCAAATATATTTCATCATTTAAAATGGTGTCATGTTAAACGAAACTGTTGTAAATCATTTACACAAACCCCTCAGTTTTTTTTGTAATCTGCTTTCTCTTTTCGTATTATTTTATTTTGATGTAATTTCAAGCATAAAGAATAATTCTGAGAACTCCCATTTTTGCCAGTTGTTAGCATTTTATCCCATTTATTATCTCAATGTAGAAAAACATGTACATTTTTATGTATGTGTACGTATACATACATGGATGTACGTATACATTTAAACGTGTGTTTATTTGTCTTGGAGGCATTTGAGAATAACTGCAGACTATTCCTATGTTTCTCTGACTATTTCACTGTCCATTTTCTTATGATCAAGAAGTTTGAAGGGATTGGGGGTGTGGCACAGCCTAACATGCCTAAGGCTCTGGATTTAATCCCCAGCATCTCAATAGCAACAACAACAAAAAAATTTTTTTGAAATTGCACTGTTTTAAGCGGTTATGAGAATGTCTTGCAAATTCTTAGTGCAGTTTTCAATACCAGAAATTTAGTGTTGATATGTCATTATCTACATCCTGTGTTCAGTTTCTGTCATTTGTCTCAATATGCATTTGCCTATTCTGGACATTATGTCAATAGAACTGTATAATATGATCTTTGTCATTGGCTTCTTTCACTTAGTGTAATGTTTTCAAGTTCATCATATTCTAATCAGAGTACACAGCCCAGTCTTACTCTTAAACATAGTATGTATCTCAATCATTATTCTGTTCCTCTTTATTACCATATAGTATTCTGTTATCTGGTATACATTTGTGTTTATTATTCATTAGTTGATGGGTAGTTGGATTGTTTCCAGTTTTTGACCATTAAGAATATGTTGTTGCTGGGTCCATTTGAGTACCCCTGATATCCCAGCTGCTCAGGAGGATGAGGCAGGAGAATTGGTTGAGCCCAGGAGTGTCAGGCAACATCCGGAGACCCTGTTTCTTTAACAAACATACAAGCAAAAAGAAAAATGCTGCTATGAGTATTTATGTATAATTTTTGTGTGAATTTATGTTTTCTCATATTTGATAAGGAGTGGTTATCATATGGTAATTCTATGGTTAACCTTTTGAACAGTGGTTAAACTATTTTTCAAAGTGGTAGTACTATTTTACATTCCCATTTCTACCAGCATTGTATGAGGCTATTGATATTAATAATTTCTCCACATCCTAACCAATGCTTGTTACCTGTTTTTGTTTATACCTGTCCTAGTGGGTACGAAGTGATAAGCTCATTGTCGTTTTTATTTGTATTACCCTAATGGTAAATGAGGTTGAGTGTCCTTTCTTGTGGTTGTTAATCATTTGTATGTCTTTGAAGAAACATCTGTTCAGGACCTTTGTTCATTTTTAAATTGGTTTATTTGTATTTTTAAAATTATTGGGTTGCAAGAATTCCTTTATAATCCAGATATAAACTTGTTAGCAGATGTATGATTTGCAAATATTTTCCATTTTGTGGGTTGTCCTTTTTCCTTTGAAGTCCTGAAATTTTTATTTTTATGATGATTAGTTACCTAACTTATTTGTTGTCATATCTCAAATGATTGCCTGGTTCACAGTGTGAACCAGGTGTGAAAATGTTCTAAAATTAGTTTGTGGGATCACTGAATTTCGTAAAACCACTGAGTTGTATACTCAGTAAATGAATTATATCTTAGTGAAGACTTTCGGATTGTCTGTTGAGTCATGCTGCTTTGCAGGTTAACTGCTGCCTGTCAGTAGAATTATATTTTAGAGAGGGTCTTGGCGGGTTAAGATAAAGTTTTGGGAGTCATTCTTATGATGGGCACTACTGAAGCCAACGGAGTGGGAGAGGTCATCCAAAAACAACAAAGAAGAGCAATGTCAGGACCCTTGGTGCAACAATAGTTAAGAAAGCAGGAAGAATCAAAAGATTGAGAAGGCCGTTTAACACAAGTGGAAGGGAGAACCAGACGAGAAGAATTTGGTAATCAAAGACAGATGAGAATTTGAAAGAATAAAGGTGATAAGCATCATCTGTTACTGAAGGGTAAGTTGTAGGACCTTTGCAGTCTACATCTGATATCAGTTAGGCAGGGGCAGAAGCCATACCTCAGTGATTGAGTAGTGACTGGTAATTGATGAAGTGGAGAGTGATATGTAGATATTTGGTAGAACATCAGCTGTGATGGCTTGAGGGAGTGGGAGTTTGGCCAAGGAAAGGTTATGTTTCGTGCTTTCAGTGTTAGAGAGATTAATCTATGTGTTGCCCAAGGGGAGAAGTCAGGATTTCGGAACAAAAATGTAATATTGTAGTGTTGGGCCAATTATATGGGTACTGATATATAGCCCAGGCTTACCTGAGGTAATGAGGAATGCTACCTTGATGACGTCACCACGGTTTTAAGCTATTCAATGCAATTTGATCAGCTCTGTCTAGTGGAGGAATGAAGTGTAAAAATCACTTGGCCCAAAGTCATTGGGTGGAAACGGTACTTCGGGAATAACAGTTCCTTTAGTGTTCAGGTATAGTTGATTATACTGAATTTAACCTATATGATATTTCAAAAAAATATTTTGTTTAATTTTATAGTTGTGTGCTCTGTGTCTGCCATCCCTGTCCCCTTGCATGTGGTATGCCCTATACCATCCGTAGTTTCCTATCCGCTGTACCACATTGTAGTTACTGTAACTACTGCAGATGGGAGGCCCTTTGGAGGACATAAGGAAGGAAGTGAAACTGCTTTACTGGAGTTGAACCACAGCTGTTCAGAGGGCAGACAAAGGAAGATCTGAGGTGTTTGCTACAGCTAAAGCTGTGGTATACAGTTTTATTTTTTCTTTATAAGCCCACAGATATTTCACTTAGCATTTTATATTTATATAGTTTAAATTAGTGTAGGAACAGGGAAGAATCATTGAATGCTAGAAAAAGGTCTCCCTAATAAGTTAACCTGCTTCCACTCCTTCTACTCTCATCTCAGGTGCATAATACTTTTAATTTAAAGGCATGTGCCAGCAGCAGCATCGTTACGTGTCCCTCACCTTCTAGTTCAGTAAATTATATCATTTATTTATTCACTTATTAGTTTGGGCAAGTCTGACTTAATTGTTTTAAGTGGAAAATTACTCACTAGAAAATGATGTATTTAAAAGTTTTCAAATACTTGAAGTTTATCTGCTGGATTTTCTTTTTGTTTTGTTTTATGTCAGACACAAAGGTTTATTTTGGAAAGCAGAGACATACTCAAGGGGAGAATGTGGCCTTAATACAAATTCAACGGAGCATACTGGCCATCTTGAGAGTGAGAATCTTTGGGGGAATAAATAAATAAAGCAGGGAATATATGTTGAGGGGAGAATGTTCAGGAGAAAATGTGGTCCATCTCCAGCGGGTATGACAGCCAGAATTCTTAATTGTGTGAACCAGTCTAGTTTATTTCAGTTCAGTAAATTCTCAGTGAATGCCACCATTTACAAGGAAGTCATGGACTGTGCTCTGAAGCTTGGAGTTTAATATTGCATTTTGTGGAAAATGATGTGAAGAGAGCTGCCCAACACATTACATATTTTTCCTCCGTTGGGTTTGAGGGAAGAGGAAATCCTGAAGAAATTAGAATTGTATGGAGAGATGGGGTTTATTATCTAAAATAAATTCTTGGAATTTTGGCAGCAGGTTATTCCGGGGGGTTTGTTTTGTTAAAGAGCTGCTATGTAGAGAGATCATTATGAACACATGAATTTAATCCTTTCTATTCTAATCATTTGTCTTTAATGGATTTTGATTATTTGCACTGGGGGCTAATTTTTTGTGTAAATCTGTCATCAT
Organism: Aplodontia rufa; assembly: GCA_004027875.1. NCBI lineage: Eukaryota > Metazoa > Chordata > Mammalia > Rodentia > Aplodontiidae > Aplodontia > Aplodontia rufa. Next base: position 73,129 of record PVKS010001050.1, read on the forward strand.
TAATGCAGAGTCAGTGTTCTACTTTCTTATGTTAATTGAAAATTTAAAAAATTTAAAGACACTCCACTGACAGTGGGTTGGTAGCATTTTATATATAATATGAATATGAATATATATTTATATATGAATATAAATATATTTATATATATACATATATATGTATATATATATATATATAAAGAAAATGTGTCCACTTGTAAATAGTTCCTGTGATGGTCCCCATGGGTAGTGTTGACAGTGTGGTCGACACTATGTGTTTTCTTTTCACATCTACTTTGGTGATGCTGGGGACTCTGGTAATCAATATATTGGAGTAGAATACAGAAGAAAGCTTGATTGTCCAGAAATCTCTGACCTAACTGCCAAAGCCGTGTCCCATTTGTCATTGACACTAAATGTGTAGAGCTTAATTGAGCTTAATTGACTAAAAGTAGCAGAAACGTGAGTAAACGATCCTTTTATTTATTTATTTATTTTTAAGAGAGAAGAACAGAGAGAGAGAATCAGTTTTTATTGAGTTTTTCACATGGCTTTCGTTGCTCTGACACTTAGCACATGGGTGTTGGGGTTTGAACCCGTGTACTTGAGTGTGCTGGGCAAGCACCGTAACCACTGAGCCACTGCTCCAGCCCCAGTAAACATTCTTTAATGTAGCCTTTTGAACACTTTTCATTGGCCATTTATGTATCTTTGGTGAACTGTGTATTCAGGTTTTTTGTCCAATTTTTAGTTATTTGTCTTTATAATATTATTGAATCATGGTGCACACGAGTTCTGGAAGTCTGGGTAACCCAGATTTGGCTACGTAGAGCCAAGCTTTCCCGAGAATGTTTCAGAAAAAGTTACATGAATCAAGTCTCAAGGGAGTTGCAGGAAATAGGAGAGGAAAAGAGAAGACATGACTTTCAGAGAATGCAAACAGGGCATAGAGTAGATCAGCAGAATGCTTGAGCTCAACAAGGCCTGGGAGCATCTAGTTTTGTTCCTAAGTTACTCAGTGCATACATGGATTTAAGCCAGGGCTGTTAGCTTGCTTTGAACCACAAGTGAAAGCATTCTTGTGACTTTTCTTATGGAGATTCACCATTTACTCCAAAATTTGCCACTGTGGGACAGTTTTGAATATTCAGTACAAAAACTGTACTAGACCCCATCTGAGTGAATATCAGAAGCTCTAGCATGCTATTTATATTATTGGTGGGAGGTGGTTAAAAGAATGATGCTATGATTTGTTTTAAAACCATTTTTTAGCATCAGTTGGAAAAAAAAAACCTACATGAATTTTGAGGTTGAACTTTTGAAAGCAGGTGAGTTTTTTTTCCTTCAAAGTAAAAGTTTGTATCTTTGACAGAATGTTCTGCAAGCCCCAAAACATCTGTGAAAAAAAAAATTTTTTTTGAGAGCATGAATAATGAGCTTCAGTGGTGTAGTTCTGTTGAGTTTTTCTTATACCACTTATTGATATCCAGAAGTTGAAAGCCAAGTTATTTTCATATGCCTCTTACTGGTGCTTTTAATAGTCATAATGCATTAGTCACCAGTGGCAAAGAATATTCTCCATGGAAATTGTCCCACCATGCCTCACTCCATAGGATGTGAACACATCTTCTGTTTTTAATGTATTAAGAGTAGTTTCCTTTACTTATTTATTTGTTTTAAAAGAGAGATGGATAGTGAGAGAAAGAGAATCAACTTTAGTTTTTCATGTGGCTTTTGTTGCTCTGACACTTCATTGTGTACATCGTGCTGGGGTTTGAACCTGGGTCCTCGCACATGCCAGGCAAGCAGCGTAACTGCTGAGCCACCACTCCAGCCCCAAGAATAGTTTCTTATTTGTCATGTATGTGTCCTGCATGTGGTACAGAGTTAAGTGCATAGGGTGCAGCGACTGATATTAGGACTTGAGATGTCAGAAGTGAATGCTTTATATAAATGTTCATTTTTAAAAAATCATTACCCTCAGTTTTTAATGTTAACAATAATGGAGAGTTTTTGTTAGATGGCTATTAAGAATGCACCTTCAGTTTGCTACTTCAAGGAAAATGTTGTACTCTGAAAAGATTTTGATGATTAAAAAAATTATTGAATTTTTTAGATTTCTTTATACAAGTTCTAGATTCAAGTCCCTTAGCAGGTAATACCATTTTCAGATATTTGCTCTTGTTCTCTATATTGTGTTCTTTGATGCACAAAAATTTTAAATTTTGATTATGTCCAAATAATCTATAGATTATTATTTGTGCTTTTGGTGTTATATGTAAGATGGCTTTGCCTAACTCAGAATCACAAAGACTTAATTCTACATTTTCTTCAAAGTATTGTATAATTTTAACCCTTACATTTAGGTCTATAATCATTTTTTAGTTAATTTTGGTATGTGGTGTATAGTAGGGGTTGAACTTCGATATTTTGCATATGAATGTCCTTTTGTTATAATACCATTTGTTGAAAAGCATATTTTTCCCAAACTAAATTATCTTGGCCCCTTGTGGAAGATTATTTGACTATAAATATTGAAGGTTTACTTCTGGCCTCTCAGTTCAGTCCATTGATCTGTGTATGTTTTATGCAAGTACCAGACTGTCTTGATTATTGTGACTCTGTAATAAGTTTTGAATTTGAAAAGTGTGAACCCTTCAGCTATCTACTCTATGTCCCTTGTATATTATATGAAATTTACGTTCAGCTTTGAAGCTGGGATTCTGATTGGGACGCCTTGTAAAGAATATTAAGTTTTGGGGGCTGGAGCAGTTGCTCAATGGTTAGAGCACTTGCCTGCACCGTGCAAGGACCTGGGTTCCAACCCCAGCATCATATACACAACTAAGTGTTGGAAAAGCAAAAACCAGATGAAAAAATAAATAAAATTGGTTCTCGTTCTCTTTCACTCTATCTTAAGAAGAAATATTGTTTTTTGATCCATTATTAAGATCTTTAATATCTTTCAACTGTTTTATATTACAGAGAACTTTGGTTAAATTTAGAAGTATTTTATCCTTTTTTTTCAGTTCTGGATGAACAGGATATCTTTATTTCATATATTTTTTTATATGGGGCTAAGGATTGTGCCTCACACATGGTAGGCAGGTGCCCTTCCACTGAGCTACAACCCAAGCCCAGTATTTTATTCTTACTTCACTTATCAATGGAGATTTTTGGTGTTTTGTTTTTGTTCTTTGTGGTACTGGGGATTGAACACACCTCATACTAAACGGAGTTTTCTGTCCAAATTTTGCTTTCATATTGTTTGTTGCTAGTGTATAGAGTAAACACAAATCAATTTTATAGTTGATATTGTGTCCCATTACCTTGATGAACTCAGTTTATTAACTCTAGTGGTATTTTTAGTGTTCTTTTTTATTTTATATATGCGTGATCATTTCATGCATAAACCATTATTTCTGGCTTGCTTGTTTGTTTTTTTACCAAGGACTGAACCTAGGGGTGATCAACAGCTGAGCCACATTGCCAGCCCTTTTTATATTTTATTTTGAGCAAGGTCTCACTAAGTTTGTTAGGGCCCCGCTAAGTTGCTAAGGCTGGCTTTGAACTCATGATCTCCTGCCTCAGTCTCCAGAGTTGCTGGGATTATAGGTGTGTGCCACCATGCCTGGCTTAAACCATTATTTCTTAAATGATTTCTATATGTAGGTCTCCTGTGTGCAAAGAATGATTTATGAAAACATTCACTCACACAGACTTGAGTGGTATAAGATCCATAGCTATTTGAATCTGTTAGATGTTAAAATTACTCCGACCCCAGTGAATTAATTTCTTTGGACCTTGTGCCCCCATCTCACTCTTTTGAAAGGCAAAGCCCTCCTGCTTCTCGTTCAGTTTTAGATTACTGTTGTGCATCAAAAGTGTCCTACTTCTGTGAGCCTCTATCTTAAATGACCCCATTTTAAAATAGGCTCTGAAGTCCTGGATGGTCTTCATCTCTGCCTCTGAGCCGTTTTTGGTAGAGTTGCACTCACAGAGTAGGTTTTCTTCTGCCTTGGCACATTTGCCCATGGCTTTTGTCTGCTTGGATAGCTTTTCCCTGTCTCTGCCCCAGTCACCCGTTACTCATACTTCAGCTGTGTACCGTGTACCAGTTCAGGTTTCTTTAGCTATGGCTTTCCTACGTGTGTCTTATGTCTTCTCTTCCCATTTGACTCACTTCTCAGTTGTCATCTTTCATTCATTAGCTTATTTAAGTATTACTAAGTAATACCTGCTACCCACTTTACAGAGCTCCTCGAAAACATGGGTCATTATTCCGCTTACTGCATTGTAAACTCCTAGTGTGGATACTTGACAAATACTGAAGTATCGAAGTAGGCAGTTCAGAAGCCTCAGCTCAGTTCTTGGGTGTGTGTTTGTGTTGCTAATGTAGTTTGGCTAGTAATTCACCTGGTGTCATAAATGCTTACAGGTTTCAGCAGTAGCAGTTATAAATGACAGTATCATTTTGTAATAAGAATGTTTGGCAGGTTTGTTGGCTTCAGTAATATTTCTTTTTTTAGTGTGGTTATGGTTTTTTAGTGTGGTTATTGGTATTCTATTTTTGTGGATCTGATTTGGTTTTGGTAAAAGGAGAGGTTTTCTTTTTTTTTTAAACTTGGGGTAAGTTAATTGAATCATGAAGTAGTAATGGAATATAGAAAATTTCACTTAAATTAAGATTTTTTTTCAGTTAAGTCAATCTCAGTCTTAGGAGACAAGGCTTGAGAAAGCATTTGGATGAGGCAGTACTTATTTCAAAGGACTTTTGGTTGCTTGGGCCAAGTGCTGTCTGTAAGTCTGGACTCATTGGTTCTGTACTGTGCCACAAAGAGAAATAGCAGTTTTTGTTTTTAGAAAAATTAATAATGAAAGGGGTTAAATATTTAAGAAGAAAAATCTTGACTTTCTCTTGCTCCTGAAACTTAACTAATGAAGTAGGTTAAAAAGAATTTAGAAAGATGGAGACATTAACGTATTTATTGCTTTTGTAAAATGTCCATTGTTGCTACAGATCTCCCTAGATTGTAAAATATTAAAAAGAATAGGCAGGGGTTGGGGATTTAGCTCAGTGGCAGAGCGCTTGCCTAGCATGCGCAGGGCCCCTAGTTCGGTCCTCAGCCCTGAAAAAAAAAAGAAAAAAAAAGAATAGGCAGTGCAAAACTTCATTTGTTCAAGGGTGATTTGTAGGTATTGTATGATGCATTTACTTAGTTTTTCACTGTCAGTGATATTTTTACTCTAAAATGCCATTCTTACTCTCAAGGGGAATAAGAACTTAATTACGTATCTAAAGACCTGTGTGTTTTCAAAGATGGCAGTTCGCCCCTTTGAATTGAAATGTACGTAATTGTGTTGAATGTCTGTAGTCCGAGGTATTTATGAACCAGATGCAGGAGGATTGGAAGTTCCAGTCTATCCTGGGCAAGACCCTATCTCAAAATTTAAAATGAGGATTGGGACTGGGGATATGGCCCAGTGGTAGAGCTCTTGCTGCCCAAAGCCCTGGTTTTAATCCCAGTACCACCAAAAGAAAAAGAAAACAGAAAAAGGAAAAAAAAAGTTTCTAGTGATAATACTGTCTGTTGTTGGAGAACTCGAGACAGAAGACTTAGTAGGATTATCCAGTGACAGTCGCAGGGTGCGATTAAGCTTGTGTTTCTGGCTCTTGGCCTAGTGCGTGTTTGTCTCCAGTCATACAGTTACAGAATAGGGCAGGTGGTACATAAGTATATGCCTTTGTTTTCTTAGAAGTTGGGGGACTGTCATAAGTGGAAAATTTTAGAGCAAAATAGAGTCTTTATGGAGAGGAAGCAGGGAACAAGGAGTTAATTCTTCACTGTTCTGTGGTACAGTAGATTTACATGTTGCTGTAACTGATTTTCCCGGGGATTAAGATGGCGTTGAGCTTAGATTCGTTAGGTTTTAACACCCCATAACTGGATCCCTTGACGGAACCCTGGCTAAGACCAAATGGGCTTTTGTTCAGTAAAATGACAGAAAAAACATTGTACTATCAGTAGAATTCTGTGGGGGCTGTTAACGTGAATTATTCTGATATAAAATATGTATTGTATAAATGTATTTCTTGACCATAGCCCAAGAAAATTCTTAAGTTACTCTGTGATTTGAATTTTGGTAACCAGTGTCAATATGTTGTGACTTACATATCTGATAAAATCTCACTATAGTGTGGGTAATAATAGTTCTTTGTCAGATAACTTTTTTATTATTTTTGAAGAAAAATACAATATGTCCAAATGTTACAGTATGTTAATATCTATAAACCAAGACTATTGAAACTTTTAAAAAGGAAACTTTTATTAAAATGAAATTAAAATTTTTAACATGTAATGATTGCTTAACCTTTAAAACATTTTTGGACATACTGTAGAGTAGAAGCTCTCGATTTCTGAATTCTGATGATAGTGGTTTTGTTTATTTTGTTAAAAAAAAGTATTTTTGCATTAAGAATTATCTGGGGAGCTGGAGCGGTAGCTCGCTGGATATGCTCTTGCCTGGCATGCGTAAGTACACAGGTTCAAACCCCAGCACCCATGTATACAGCTAAGTGGCAGAGCAACAAAAGCCGTGTGAAAAACTCAATAAAAATTGATTATCTCTGTCTCTCTCTCTCTCTCTGTCCTTCTTTCTTAAAAAAAAAAAAAAGATTTACCTGGGAAAGAAGTGGTATTTTTGAGATTTCTTATACATACATACAGAAATATTTGGGAATACCAAATTAAAAATTAAATTACCTTAGTTATTTAAGTTATTTTCAGTCTACTGATGTGGATCTGTATGTAACTTTCCTGTTTATTATAATAACACTTGTAAGTAGTTCTAAAATTGAAAAGTAATCTACATAGTATACATATAATAACATTTCAAGTCAGGCTCAGCACTATAAAATGAATGGTGCACCTCCCTCCCACAAAGGTCCTATTCAACTGCTTTTTCTTTTCAGAATATCACTGTTTCTTAAAACTTTATTCTATTCATCATTACACTATTCTTTTTGTTTTTATGTTTTTAACTTTTCAGTGTTTTACTACAAAAATTATACCATGCCTGCATTTTTTATGATGAAATAGTAGTGTTCTTAGTGGCACTGCGATCTTGGCTAGTAAAAGAAGGTGGTTTTGCAATGTTGCTCAGTTTAGGTTTTTCCGTGAAAATAAGCGCATCCTCTACATGGTGCATTTTTATTGTACTCTCTTAACAGAGATGAAATGTCATGCCAAAAATAAAAATTCTTTCCAGATTTGGAATTTACGTTGAAAACAAAATTCATATGAACTTTAAAATAATTATGCAGAAGAGAATTTTCTGATAGATATCAGACATAAAACTCAAATCCCCTCATGCTGTTGGGCATATATAAGAAATTCAGATCTTAATATTCTGTTCATTAGCTTTTTATTTATTTATTTTTATTAGGTGATATAGAGTTACAAGTGAGGTGGAAACATTATCAAACATTCAAGAACAAATGGTGGTGGGGGAGGGCTTAGGAAGAACACCTAGGAGACTGAAGGGTGGGAATATGGGGGAATCATCTCAGAAGGAGATCTCTGACCTCCACGAGATATCCATTTAACTCAGGGGGTCTGCTGGGGGAAACAGCAACATGGGGAACCCAAGTGGGGCATCCATGACATGGTATTAGCCTTGGATAACTAAGTATATACACATTTGTTCATTAACTTTTTAAAGAAATATGACCATTCAGATTGGGCATTAAAGATGGTGTTTTTTTTTTTCTTTTTTATTCATTCAGCATAGTCTTACATATTGGAGGGAATCATTATTACACTTTCATGAATATATATGGATATTGACAAAGTAAGTTAAGGCTGATTTTAGTCTTCCCCCTTTGCCACTCTCTGTTCCCATGTTTCCCCTACTTTACCCCCATGTTAGTTGGGCCTCTCATGCGAGTAGAGGGTTCTCAGCTGCATTGATAGCCCCCATAATCTTTCTCTCTCCCCTCCCTGCCTCCTTTTCTTCTCCCCCCAGCTTCATAGTTATGGTTCCCCATGCTTATGTAAAAATTCACCTATGTTGAGGTTATTATTGAGCTTAGCTAACTTTCAGTCTGTCTTAGATTGTATCCTAGCTTCCACATATGAGAGAAAACATTCGGCCCTTAAGTTTCTGAGTTTGGGGTTTTTCACTCAGCATAATTTTTTCCATCTCCATCCATTTGGCTGCAAATGCCATGGTATCGTTTTAATAGCAGAGTAGAATCCATTGTGTGGATTCACACACACACACACACACACACCCCATAGTTTTTTAATCCACTCATCCAGTGAGGGGCAATCGGGGTTTTTTCCCGTAGTTTATCTATAGTAAATTGAGCTGCTATAAACATTGATGAAGCTGTGTCTCTGTACTATGCCAATTCTAGCTCTTTGGGGAAAATATCCAGGAGTGGGATAGCTGGGTTATAAGGTGGTTCCAGGCGTAGTTTTTTGAGGAGTCTCCACACTGCTTTCCAGAGTGGCTATATAAGCCTGCAGTCCCACCAGCAGTGTGATAGTAGTGTTCCTTTCTTCCCACAACCCTTCCAGCATCTGTCATTGTTCATATTTTTCATTTCTGCCATTCTGACAGGCGTGAGGTGGAATCTCAGTGAAGTTTTGATTTGCATTTCTTTGATTGCTAGTGGTGTAGAACATTTTCTCATATATTTATGGACCTTTTGGACTTCCTCTGTTGAGAAGTTTCTGCTTAGCTCCCTAACCCATTTATTGATTGGATTATTTGTGCTTTAGTGTTCAGTTTTTTTAGTTCTTTGTATATTCTGGATATTAGCCCTCTGTCCAAGGTGTAGCAGGCAAAGATTTTCTCCATGCTGTAGGTTCTCTCTTGACTAATTCTTCAGCTATGCAGAAGCTTTTCAGTTTAATGCCGTCCCACTCATTTATTCTGGGCTTTAATTCTTGCACTGTGGGGGTCTTGCTGAGGAAGGTGGTGATGATGCATACTGTGTCGTGGAGTGCTGATCCTGTTTTTTTCTTCTAGCAATTGCATAGTTGCTGGTTTAATTTCCCGTTCCTTATTCCACTTCAATTTGGTTTTTGTGCAGGGTGAGCTAAGGATCTCATTCGGTGTCTGCGTGTGACTGTCCAGCTCACGCAGCACCGCTTGTTGAGCAGGCTTTTTTTCCCACACTATGTTTTTCTCCTTTTGTGAAATATCAGAAGGTTAAAGATTTGAGAGTTTGTCTTGGTATCTTCAATTCTGTTGCTTTGGTCTTCGTGAAAGATAGTGTATTTTAAAAACCATGAGAGACTAAAGCCAAGATTTAGAACAGTAATATTTGAGGATTTTTTTTTTTTTAAAGAGGAGGGGGTCAGTGAGAGAGAAAAAGAGAGAAACAATTTTTATTTAGTTTTTCATGTGGCCTTCGTTGCTCCAAGCCTTCGTTGTGTACTTGGTGCTGGGGTTTGAACTTGTGTACTCAAGCATGTGGGCAAGCAGCGTAACCGCCCAACCCCTGCTATAGCCCTAAAATTTGAGGATTTTGAACGTGATGTTTAGGTGAGCATTTACAACGAATTCCATTTCACATTTAGAAAAAGCTTTGCTCCAACCCTCTTAATATAAATAAGTGGTATCCAGAAGTATTTGTGGAGTATAGTCTTTATTATACAAGAACCTGCACTTTGGTTTAGTTTCCTTAATAAATCTTTGTGGTCTTTTGTTTCTTACTAAAAACCTGGTTGCCCCCATTGTTAGATTGTCAGTGACAGGCTTAGAATGTAAGAGATCTATCTCTTCATTCATGTGCAACAAGCCTTTCTGTATTTCTGACAGTAGCAAAATCCATAAATATCAGTCCCTTTGTTCCTGTCACCTCTGTTCTGCTGTACTTCATTCAGCTGTTCAGGGCATGGCAAGTTTAGCTTTCTCCTGGTATTAAAACACCTGAAGTATTTGCCTTCTCATCCTGAGGCTGCATATTTCCTGCTGGACACTAAAATGGCACGGGGTCTACTTTGACTCCTGTAGGGTTCTAAGACCACCCTGGGCAATACCGTGTGAACCTATATCATAAGTAAGGAAGCAAATAAATAGATAAGATTATGACACCATTTATAAAAGCAAAATATTATTTCAGTTATTTTTCCTTGTTGAAGGCATTTAGTAATTATAAACATATTTTGTATGTTATGTTTGGATGTTAAAAAATTAAACTAATAGCATTTTAATATCAGATTGCAGATTCCTAGGAACTAGAACTAGATTGATATAATTTATGTCATTTTTCTCTACATGGTATTTAATACAGCTTTATAAATACATTGCTTTCCTGAACCTTTTATATACCAAAAATTACCTTTTAAATGAATAAATGGCATGTTGAAAAATAAGGAGAATTAAACTGGCTAGAGAGGTGGCTCAGTTGTAGAGCACTTCTTTGGCATGCCCAAGGACCCAGGTTTGAACCCAGCACCACATACACAACCAAGTGTAGAAAAAACAAAAACCATAAATAAAAATTAATAAAATTGACTTTTTTTCCCTCTCTCCTAAAAAAAGGAATAAATTCAATAGTTTTTTTCCATTTTTATGAAATAGAATCAGTTGCCTTACTTGGGATTTATTTAATGTTCTAAAGCCTCCCCCCCTCTTTATTATGGAAAAGTTCAAAGATATTGTCCAAGTCGAATAGCCACTTTAAACATTTATAAGTTTATTATCAGTCTTGTGTCTTGTGTACCCTGCCAACTTTGGAATATTGAAGCAGGGGCTGGAGCAGTAGCTCAGTGGTTATGGCACTTTCCTGGCATGCGTGAGGATGCCGGTTCAGACCCCAGCACCATGTACACAATGAAGGCCACATGAAAAATTGATTCTCTCTCTCACTTTCCCCGTGTGTGTGTGTGTGTGTGTGTGTGTGTGTGTGTGTGTGTGTGTAAGTATCTGTATATTAAAAAAAAAAAAGAAAAGAATATTTTGAAGCAAACCCAGAGATGTCAGATAAATTTCATCCATAAACACATCAGTTTTTCTACAGAAGAATCAGACTTTCATTTTTCAACATGGACAATGATCAATTTGTATACTGTATTGTATGCCTCCTGAGAAATCTGACTTTGTGTTAATAATGCTTACTATTAATCGGCTGGGTTCCCCCCCATACACACGCTTTTTTTTTTTTTTTTTTTTTTTTAATTCAGGTTTACCTTACTTTTGGTTTTTGACTTGTTCCCTGCACCTCCACAAGGGGGCAGATAAAGGAAGAGAGAAATGAGGTTTACTGAACCTGATTTGGTTTCATTTTTGTTAATCCAATTAATGGAGTTGCAGAACTTTTGGGAGGTGACATACGAGAAGCAAGCAGTGATTTCTCTTATAATGCAACTCAGGGTTCCACCCCACTTTTCAGAGAGAAAATACTAACTTTTTTGTATTTTTCAAAAAATTATTTTCCTAAGATTTCTCGTTGAATGATGTGAATTGTGCCTAGTTGAGGTATTTGAGCTTCTTGTTTGATTAACGGTGCAAGGAGCATAATACTATCTTTATTCCCCAAAAGCTTTTCCATTTTTAAAAGACCTCATTTACGAAGGCAGTGTAGTAGAGTGAATTATATTTATAAGCACCTACCAATAGATAACATTGTTTTATTTAGAGCAAAACAGTATTCCATTTAAAGCATATTTGATACCTGAATAGCCTGTAAATTGCCATTTAGTCTGTGTGCATTTTAAGTGAGTATAGTTTTAAGCCAACTGATTATTTCTTTGTTTGGACTTTGCATTTAGATACTATGATCTGAGGGAGTTTTTCTTCTCAAGTATGATCCAGATTTATTCTTTCTTTTTGTTTAATTTCCCAGTAAATATATTTCTTTTGGAAAAATGGTCAATTTTTTTTTCTCACATAGACTACATGGGGTTTTTGACAGATAGAAAATATTGGGGGAATAGTGGGACAAATGTGCAGAAATTGCTTCTTCTTTTTGTATCTCTTGGCATCTGTTTGCAAGTTGTGTTTTTCCGTTTGTTGCCACTGTTACGT
>PVKS010001050.1:85249-97266 GCA_004027875.1 Aplodontia rufa
TTTTTTTTTTTTTTTTTTTTTTTTTTTTTTTTTTTTTTTTTTTTTTTTTTTTTTTTTTTTTTTTTTTTTTTTTTTTTTTTTTTTTTTTTTTTTTTTTTTTTTTTTTTTTTTTTTTTTTTTTTTTTGAGCATTTAATGTCTTTTATTCCTTAGCTTCGTGCATGAATTATGTGGCATATGTGAAGAGGCTTGAACTGTTCCCATTGCATTCTTTCTGCATGGCTCTTGTTATATTTAGGGTATACTTATACTTTAGACAAAGTAAGAATGTTATTGTTGTTGACCTTGACACCAGATAACTGGGCAGACATTATATAGCTATGTTTGAATCCTCACAAAATGTGCTGTTGAAGCCAACAGAGTCCTGGCGGGAGACTCTTCTGGACAGCAGAGTTATGGAACTTTTCTTCACAGTAAGTCTTAGTCTTAGATGATCTCTGATAGCAAGGGCCATGAAAAAGAGGAAATGCCTTTGTATTTTTCTTAAATAAAACAAAAGATTACTTTTCTCCCTTATAGCCTTCTTATCAATATATCTGCTTAAATTATTTTAAAAGGTCCTTATTTACAAAATATATTGTGAATTATTAAGGGTTTGGTATCCTAGAGTACCCTAAAGAGCTTTTATTTAGCTTATGTTTAACCATAGCTGTTATTATTTACTCTATTAAAAAGTTAAATTAATGGGGCTAGAGTGGTGGCTCGGCAGTAGAGAGCTCGCCTGGCATGCACAACGACCTGGGTTCAAACCCCAGCACCACATACACAACTGAGTGTCAGAAAAACAAAAACCGGATGAAAAAATCAATATCATTTCATTCTCTCTTTCTCCCTTCTTCTCTTCAAAAAACAATTCAAACAACTTTAAAAAATAATTCAGTTAAGAAACGTTAAGAACCTTTGAATAATAAAGACATAGTAAATAACATTTTAATGAATAGACATTTTTGAAAACAAAATGGGTGAGAAGAGTGACATTGTTTTACTTTTTATTTCTTTTACATTTTTGAAAATCTCTGTAATGTCAGGCTTATTAGAAGACAACAGGTTCTCCTCATTTGCATTCAGTTGGTATCCAGTATCATGTGGCCTTGGGAAAACGCTTCCATACGTTTGAGTCAGTGAGACTGGAAACGGCAGTGTTCGCATTATGAAAGTAATTTTGCTCTCATAGACAACTGGCAGTGTCCTACGAACCTTTAGGGATCTCCATCCACACTCAGAGAAATGCTGTTCTATAGTAGTATATTTTTTACAAGACTTGTTAGTTTTATTTAATAGCAGTTTATTTCAAGTATAACAAGATAGTACTCATTATTGGTAAAATACAAAAAATAAGTAATATATTCCTCCTATTTGCCAATGAGCTTCCCCAGTATTAAAAAAAAAGTGTATTCATGTGTGTTTTGGTTGCTAATTTGCAGTTAAAGGATGAATACACTAGTTGGATATGACTTCAACAAAAGTCCAAATAAAAATCAACGGAAAAAAGAAGAAAGCTTTTTAAATTCTAACCATTAATTATAGTTCCTTCCTTTCTTTTATGTTTTGAAAATAGGCACAACCTTTCCAATTGCCTTCCTTTTTTGAATGAACCATTTAAATACTGTAGTTCTGTCTTAGGTATTTTAAAAATACGTGGAACAAGGTTATCCACCCATGGTTATATATAAAAGATGTTTTTATAGAAATGTTCTGTCTGAGCTTTAGTCACCTAACATTTTCTGTTTTAAATCAGAAATGATGACAAGATCAAAGAGATAACTGTAACTAAAAAGTAAAGCTCTACTGCCTGCCTCATCTGACAGGCAATATTTTGATAAGGATCCAAGTTCACTTCTTTGTATTTCTCATTCAACTGAAAGCCGATCCCACTCCAGCAGTTTTTGAAAAGGTGAAAAACTTGCCGGCAGTTCTGGAAACAGCTCCACCAAATCTGAACAGCTGTCTAGACAAACCAGACAGCTGCTCCTGTCAGCTGTGAACTACCACATGCAAATAACTTTTGAATTTGAAAGTTAACCCTTTTTCATTTTATTATTTTAACAGTTTTACCTATGCCTTTTCATTTAAGCAGTTCATAAATAATTTAATTTTGTGATTTCTCACAAAAATCGTGATGGCTCATCTTTCTATTTAGTTCAATTTTTGTTAAATTCCATTTCACATATATGAATTCATTGTCTAATTTAAAACACTTTTCCATTGTTTATCACTAATATGCTAAATTTGAATAGATGCACATATGTACTGTTGCATGGGATCAAGACTTCAATTCGTCCACCATATGTGAAATCTGGAATATTTTTGGTTGCCTTCTGCCCCTCAGAAGTATATAAATTTCTTGACTTTTCTTTTCTCCATTAGATCTTGGGAAAAAACTCAGTCTTACTAGGTCTTCCTCCTACATTTTTTAACAAATTCTTCCCGATCTTGCTTATGTTCTCTTCTTTCTTTGCTCATTGCATAAATGTTCCTATCTTCAACTTTGCTGACTTTATATACTTTCCTGGGGCTATCACTTCCACACATAGGACTTCAGGCACCACTTCACCGATGACTCCTAAATCTATATTCAGCTCAGGCTGCTCCAGATTCCCAGAGCCTCATAATCCAGGTGCTTACTAGATACTTCAGTTTGGATGGACCACAGACATCTCACATTTAACATGTTCTAGAAGAATTTGTCGTCTTACTAACTAGTTTTCTTGTCTTATGAATAGTCTCACCATTTACTGCTAAACATGCTCTTATTCCTCACTTCTTTCTCATATTCAGGTGATGAATTCAATTTTTTCATTGTATGTTGTAGTTTATATTGAAATACATGTTCATGTATTGCTTTTGTAGTGCTGACATTGGAAGAAGGGCAAAATTTTATATAAGAATTGTTTATCATGAGTTTTACATGATTCATATTTTGGGGAGTATAAATTGCACAATATAGGCAGCTCCAAAGACAGTTTACTTTATATTATCAAGGGAAGTTAATTTTATATTATTAACATCAGCAGTTTCATTGAGGGTATTCTTTTGATTCCTTACTTCTAGACCAACAGTGGCTCCCTGCGTCAAGGAGATCCTGAGCAGGGTTTCACTTGCTCCAGACTGTGGTGTAACCGTCGATATAATATATCCCTGGACATCACAGTTAAATGTTAATTAGGCTCCAAGGCATGGCACAGATTTATTTATGGTTTATAGATAAAGAACGGATAAGAATATTGTGTTCAAGTTCACAAATTACACAGTGTGCATATTTGAATTTGTGAGTTTTAGTTTGAATTTTTAATATAAAACATTAAATACATTGGACTGCAGTTTGAAAAACATTTGTGTTCTAGACCTGGGAATGGTATTCTGTTTCTGTTATCCAGCCTAATAAATATTTTAGGATTTGCACATCATGTGGTCATGCCCAACTCTGACATTGTAGCATAGAAGTGGTCCCAGGTAATACATAAACAAATGTGGCCTGTGTTCCATTTGAACTTTATTGATGATCATTACAGTGTGAATTCTGTATAATTTTCACATGTTAGGAAATACATTATTTTGCCTTTTTCCCCCTCAACCATATAGACAGGAAAAAAACTAGGTTTAACCTCATGGCCATGCAAATTCTGTGGGCTATTGTTTTCTAAGTCCTGTTGTAGAACAAAAGTATAATATAATTTAAGCATGTCAGTAGATTGATTACTTTGATGTCATAGTGTTTTACATTTCTTGACTAGAACCTTAAGAAGTTCAGAGATTGAGACTGCAGAGATGGCTCAGTGGTAGAGCACTTGCCTGATGTACGCAAGGAACCGGGTCTGATACCCAACACCACATATACAATTAAGTGGAGGAAAAACAACAACAACAAAAATAGATGAAAAAATAAAATTAACTGTCTTTCAAGATAAAGAATTCATGGAATCAATCAGTGAGCACCTAGTATTTTACCAGTGAATGTTCAAAAGATACATTCTGACCTCAAGTAATTTCTAAATGATTTTTTGAGTCAAAGGGAATATAACCTGAAATAAATGGAAAATAAATGTTCAACACTGCAGTATTTACAAAGTTGATAGTTTTGTGTAGTCTAGTGGAAGGACTCGAGTAGTTAACTGCTTATATAAAATGGTCACAGTAAATATCAGGCAGGTGTAAATAGTTGCCATGCATTTTCTTCACTGAATATTCTTTGTTGCTTTTCATATCATGGAATGAAACCTTTAATGTCTGAGAATATTAGCAATACTATAAAATTAGAGTGCAATGTTTTAGGAGCATTTCCTTCATACAGAACACCGTATAGGTGTTTCACAGCACCATTGCACAATAGAAATCAAATCCGTAGGGGCTTTTAAATCAATTCATGTATAACTTATTTTTATTTCTTAGAGAGGGGGAGAGAGAGAGAGAGAATCAATTTTATTTAGTTTTTCATGTGGCTTTCCTTGCTCAGATACTTTGTTGTGTACTTGGTTCTGGAGTTTGAACCCGTGTCCTCATGCATGCCAGGCAAGTGCCGTAACTGCTGAGCCACCGCTCCAGCCCTGATTTATTTATTTATTTTTTAAATAAAATTTTTATTTAAAAAATATTTTAGTATTGTAGCAGTGATAACAGAATAAAATGAATGCACACAAATTGTAGGCAGTTTCAGAATTAATGAAAGCGTGGAGTCATGTTGCTTGAATGAGTGTCTAGGGATTGAATGGTAAATTGGTTTTCTAAGTTTGCTACTGTTTACTTCCACTAAGGCAGCATCTATATACTCCTGATTGAACTTGTCTGCTAACTTTAGCAAGAAGCTGTAGTGAAGCATAGTTAGCATAATACAGATGACTGTCGTCGCTGCTGTTTTTAGAAGAAGCAGTATGTCTGACTGGCTGGCATCTGTTTCGCTCTTTGTCATAACATGCTGGAGACAGTTCAATTTTCAAAATGTAGGTAGCCCTCAGTTAAAAACTAATTGATATGTTTAAAATCATGGGCTGTCATGTCAAATGGACTGAGGGGCAATTTTCAAATTAGTTTAATCCAGGAATTAATTTTCTAGAAATAATTAGCTACACTGAATTTTTCTCTTACCTCATTCGGCGTGGTAGACACGTGATCCTTACAAAAGAAGAATTTATTTTTATGGATTAGTAATTCTTTCTAACAGGTACATCGAAAAATCAGAGAAGATTCAGATATGGCACAAGATTCTCTGCAGTGCCTTGCCCAGTTAGCTTCTCTTCATGGACCCATCTTCCCAGACGAAGGATCACAAGTTGATTATCTAGCACACTTCATTGAGGGATTGCTGAATACTATCAATGGGTAGGTATATTTATCCTTTATAACTGAAAAGGGAATTTTCAGATTTTTCCTTGTGTTTAACAGTGGAGGAAAAAAGAATCTAGTGGGTCCCCCCCCCATTTTGTATTTTTAAGTAAAGTCATATGGCTAACTTGAAATTAATATACAGAGATATACCTTTAAAAGTGAATCAGTGATAGTATTTGCATTTTTAGAAATGAGTTGCGAGTTTTCTTCTACTACCACTTAATAGTCCTCATTACTTGGTTTATAGAATTGAAATAGAAGATTCTGAAGCTGTGGGAATCTCCAGCATTATCAGCAACCTGATAACTGTGTTCCCTCGAAATGTTTTAACTGCCATTCCCAGTGAACTTTTCTCCTCCTTTGTTAACTGCCTCACACACCTCACTTGTTCTTTTGGGCGAAGTGCTGCATTGGAAGAAGTGGTGAGTGATTATTCTAAAATAAATTGTGTCCTCTTTTCATGAGGAAATTTATGCTGTCTTTGTACTGTTTTCACATGACTTGTAATTATTTTAAGTGAGTGCTAGTAGCTGTTGTTAAAATTATGATTTTGTTCACATGTAAATTTGTTGGCAACATGTGTTTGGAAAAATGACCTTTAAATTTTGGAGGTTCAGAACAGTTTAATAGGTGAAATTTATTTGGTCTTAAGATTTTAATTTTGAGATGATTGGAATTCACTGCTTCTATTAAAAGTTTTGTGGAAAACCCCATTTTTTACAAGTACTGCTGTCCTTGTATATGGTATGATTATGTGTGATTTTGTATGTATATTTTGATTTTTTTTTTATTTTGGACTTACTTGGAGATTATGTAAACATTCAGTTCAAATCATTGTAACCATGCTTATTTTGATTAGAAATCAAATTTGCAGTGCTCTCTAATTTTTTTGGTACTATGGTGTAATAGTATATTTTGGTAGAATCTAATTTACTGCATTAAAATTAAGACTAATAATAATACTAATGATGTTTTTTCTAGTATAAATTTTCAGATACACATTTTGCAAAGTTAATTTAAATTTAGAACACATATACTAAAAAACCCTTGAAAACACAGCTGCTTTTTAAAGTTACTGTGAATAACCACACCAATCATGGAAAATAATTGCTTTTTTTTCTACAAAGTAGTTATTGTTAAAACTATTCTTTTATGAATCAAAATATGGATCTTTTAAAATATTATGAGTAAAATAATATTTTTAGATATCTATTAGGATTTGATATTAAATCCCGATTAGTTTTGGTGGGACTCTAGCAGTGTGTTGGCTTTTTTATCCCTTCAGAGGTGTTCAGAAAATGAAGAATTCGGAAATGATTATATTTAGTAATTGGGCACTTTAGCGATTTGATGAGAGGAAAGGAACAGAGTCAGACAGGGATTTATGTGATGGAAAAATGTAAGTAGTAGAGGAATTGAAGTTGAAAGCCATTGTATGTGGAGTTTAAATTTTTCAAGGGTGTGGTAATTTATGTTCTAAACATCAAAGTCCATGGAAAATTTAAGTATTTAAAGTTTTACTAAAAGTCCTCTCAAATGGTCCCAGATTCTGAACTGGTCAGGTCTCGTTTAACATGGCTTCGTTGTACTTTTCCTTTCCCTCTTGGTTTCTTTTCTCCTCTAAGCCAGGTGGATTAAAGATTTAGCATGTTGATCACATGTTTAGAAACATAGCTTTTAGTTTCTGTTTGTGGATTAAGAGCAGTCCTAACATTTCAAAGATTTGCTGAAGATAAATGACATACTTGATTTGCAAATTTTATATTCAAAATTTATTTATTTTAAGGAGGAGGCTGACACCTTGACAATTTTTCGGTCAAGGTTTAACATAGAAGTATTGGAATACAGGAAGCCTAGATAAGAAGCAGATGTATCTTGTGCTTGTTTCACAAGAAGGCATGCTCTAGTTACAACGTGCCTTATAGGTTTCATTTAAGCTATTTCTTTTAATGATATAATTCTTTTAGTTGATCTGTTTTTATCTTGCAATTCTTATTAAAAATAATTGGTCACCTATTATAAAGAACATAGGAAAACAATTTATCTAAAGCCTTGGATTAATTGTGGAAGCCACATTGAGGAGGTTTGGGGAAGCTGAAGGCTGAGGGGGTGGTAGCCCTTGCAGGAACTTGCCTGAAGACTAAACAGTTCCTCCCAGATGTTGTTTCAGCCTCAGCATTTTTTTTTTGTCTTATGCATACTAGGTAATATGCAGCTAATTCTAAAAGTCTGTGAACAAATTCAGCTAAACCAGATCGAACCTTCTGGGACAAACTGTAACCTCTTCTGTTTCCTTATCACTGAATGGTTGCGTTTCTCGTTCGTAACATGTCTCGTTCTGGACAACATAGTTGTTGTCCAGAAATGAAAAAAGTATATGAAGGAATGATCTTGTAAGGAAAAATTAAAAGACTAAGGCATATTTAAAAAAAATATAGTTTGGTAGCCCGTGTGGTGTAGAAAGATCATGAAATTTGGAGGGAGACAGTACGATCAGGCGCTGAGCAAACATAAAATACAAGCACTTGGACAATCTGCTTTATCTTTTCTGAGTTTGTTTTCTCATTGGTAAAGTCAGGATATTAATCCCTTCTGATGTTTTGTGGCCTGGATTAACTGTATGTAAGTGCCTGTGTAGTGTACCCAATAAAATACAGAATAATAATTTTTAAAGTGGACCTTTATAATAGTTGATAGCCTGTATTGAATGTACGATGTAGGACTGCTAAGTCTTATTTTGTGCAAACCAATAATTTTTTTAAAATTTTAATATTAAAAGTGTTTGTTTTTCTTTAATATTGAAGGAGTTTCTTTTCCATGTGGAAACATGCTCTGCATATAGACTTTTGTTTTATTTATGATATTTTTCCAGAGTCATTATTTAGGAATACATGATAGATTCTGTCTCACTGTGTTTCTAAGCAAATCATGTCTTTAGTGGTAATTATATTGCTGTAGCAAGAGGAAAAAAAGTGTATCTTCATGGGAGGAAAAATTCTTGGTACCTGGTGTGTTTTTGAAACATGTCCTTGCTTAGTGACTTTAGCCTTCGAACAAAGAGATTGTATTTATGACTGTCATTTGACCTGCAGTAACTTGAGAATCGAGAAAAGCAGTTCCCTTCTTCAGCCAAGTTATTCTCTTAAAGTTTCTTGGTATTTCTTGAGTCTTCATAATGCCTCATGATAAGTTTTTTCATTACACTTCTAACACCTGAAATTATTTTCTGTTTCTGGATTGAAGAATTGAGGATGATTATAATGTTGAAACAATATTATCTTGAAGATTAAAATTCTAATAACTTCATTTTAATAATCAGCTATATTAAAATATTTATAATACTAAGATGTGCATTTGAATTAGTTTAGCGAAATTTGAGGAAAATGTGGCTAGAACTCTACATTTTAATTTCATTCTTGATTTTAGACTATTTTGAGTTCAGTCCATAATAAGAAGGATCATCAGAGAGGCCATGCATCAAGTTTAATAGAGTAGCTGTCGTGACAGCAGTGTGTTTTGTGTATGTGTGTAAAGGGAGGCGTGGTAGTAGACATACTTTATAAAGGAAAAGCTTTATATTTGGTTTTAGTACATTTATAGCCTATGACCAGAAGGCCAAGCAAGGTAGAAAAGAAAAAAGGTTCTTGATAAAGTTGTTAGGAAGTTCTTTAGAGAATGCAGTGCAATGGAATAATTTTGCAATTTGTCCAGTGAATGAGGACATTTACAGGTCAGCATTCTTGATTCAAAATCTAGTTCCTTCAGTTCATTGGATGGTCACTTTGAGGGACAATATTTGGTGAAAAAGAATACAGTAAAGCCAATTTACAGATCGAGAAACTGGGAGCAGAAATCTTGTCATCTCCAGGATAAGAATTATTTGTTTGGGAGATTGTGGTTTTGGGGATTGAACTCAGGCTCTCACACATGCTAGACAAGTCTCTTCCACTGAGCTCCATCCTCCACCAGTATTTCTAGAATTGGTGATGTCAGTATAGTGTAACCATGTTATATAAGTTACATCTTCTCTCAAGAAAGGAAGATTCTTTTGAGAATTCCTACCAACTTGCCCACATGGTGGTTCTGATATCTAGGAGAGAATACTCTGATGATACTGGAGAGAGCAAGATGACTGTCTAACCCCTGCTCACCTGTGCATTTCTCCAGCATAAAAGATCATAGAAACAATGGAAATGAGATGCATGAGTATTTTTTTTAAACCTTGTTCTTTGAAAGTGCACTTCTTTATAATAATAACCATAGCTTTAGCTCTACAATATTTGGAAGAAAACAGGTTACCGTTATACCTTAAATACACTTATTAAAAGAAGTGTTGTAAGAATTATGTCAATGTTTTATTTCATTCTGGTTGGGTTATAATTTTACTGTGCAGTGTTTTATGACTTGGTTATAACTGAGTTCTGGTTGTTTAAATCCTAGTGCATAACCAGTGTTTTAAGTTTCACAGAATTCTTGCACTTGAGATAGTATGATGGATGTGGAATAAAGCTTATTTACTCTTGCACTGTTGTTCCATAGAGTAACCCTGATATTGTTTCTAATGCTAGCATTAGAAACATAAACAGGGGCTGGATCGGTGGCTCAGCGGTTTCAGCGCTTGCCAGGCAAGCACGAGGACCCGGGTTCAAACCCCAGCACCACGTACACAACTAAGTGTTGGAGCAACTAAGGCCATGTGAAAAACCAAATAAAGTTGTTTCTCTCTTTCTCTGTCTCTCTCATTATCCCTCTCTCTTTAAACAAAAAAAATAGAAACATAAACAGATCCTATAGGTCCAGGGTTCGAGAATGAATGCTAAAATTAGGTGGAAAAGATTGCCCTTCAACCCCTTGTAAGCCAGAGGAGTCCCCCAGTTGTCAGCCCAGTAGGAATACTGTTGGGTTAATTCAACTTCATAAATAAGTATTAACAGCTACCATGTGCCAGGTGTGGCATATAATACGCATGCTTTACTTTGCATTAAGATTTTGGAATTCAGGGGTGACAATATTAGCCCAGTTACAGAATAATTGCCTAGCATGTGGAAGCCCTAGATTTTGTCCCAAGCATTGAGGGGGGGTGGGGTGGAGATGCATTTACAAAGGAAGAAAAAATGTTAACCCGAGTAAAACATTTAAAAACTTTGTTTTGTAAATTACAACTAGATTCTTCTGTTTTATGCAATTGGTTTGCTTTTTATTTTATGTGAAGTATCTGTAAGATTCTACTAACAGCTGCGGTACTTGTCTGCTAAATCAGTTTCTTTTGGGGAGAATTCCAGGAGCCAGGAGTACTGTCAGCTGCATAGGTACTCCAATGTTTAGTTAATTTTGTGCTTTAAGGATTAGCTAGAAAAAAATATGACTAGATAATAGATTGAATTCAAACCCTTCTAAATTCTTGCTATCTTAAATAGAGGGCTCATGAAGTTCCATTTATCACCTTTCTGTAATTTTTGACTGTTAACCTATTTATCTCAAATGACACTACGCTAGACAAGAATCTAAATACTTACAGCCTTTGAGTAACAATGTATACAAACGTGGCACATTCAGTATGTTGATATGTCCTTATTAATGGTTTTGAAATATTTCATTCATATAAAATATAAATTTTATACATTATATAGTTAAGAAGAGTAAGAGAATGAGCAATTTTTTAAAAATAATACATTGGTAGAGCCTGAAGTTTTCCCCCATCCTTTTCATTGCAAGTAAATTTTTGTTGCATAACTTGTTTCTGACAGATTATTTTTTTCTGATAGTGAACTTCTCAGCCAGTGTTCTTTTTCCTTTGTCCCAGGTTCTGCCATTTCTGATAGTTGGATTTGATTTTATACTCAAGTTCTTAGAACATAATATAGTAGCAGCCTCAGGTTGGAAATATGGAACTCAGAGTTCAGTAAGGCTGAGGAATTTCTTAATTTTTACTCCTTAGAAATAAAATTTCTCACCCATCTCACTGCATTCTTAATGTCTCTGTCTTCTCCTCCCCTTTATCTTCTGGGAGTGGGGGCATTGGAACCCAGGCCTCACCCAGGATACCTAAGCGCCTACCTCTGGCTGACATCCCTATCCCAGGTAGCTGGGATTATAGGCATTCACTACCACACTAGGCTAATCATACTTTGATTCTATAACTTGTTATGTAAATATATGAAAATTTGGGTTTGGGGGATGTAGCCCAGTGACAGAACTTGCATATGCAATACTTTGAATTCAATCCCAAGCACCCTGGAGAGAGGGAGGGATAGGGAAGGGAAAGTAAGATTTGATGATCAACAGAAAAAGATTTTCAATTTCATGGAAGAGATTTGGAGTTGTTATGTTGGTTATTTGCTGTTCATGGGAAAAAATGTAGTGGGAAGAATTATAGCAATTATCTACTAGTAACCATAGTTCCATCATTGTTAGGGGTAGATTTAGAGATGTTTACAGCATAATAACCAAACTTATAACTATCATAGTATGGTATTTATCTTGTATGCTTTTACAGTGTCTTATATTAGATTTATGTAGATGGATAGAAATATAAAGATTATCTCTAGTGTAGTTCTAAGTTCACAGCAAAATCTGAGTGAAAGTTTAGAGTTCCACATTCCCCCACTACCAACAAGCACAGCCTCCACCCCATCAGTATCTTCCCTCAGAGTGTGGTATGTATGCTACAACTGAACCCACACCATGCTGACACTC